>JAAOMT010000352.1:247456-527838 GCA_016748015.1 Geosiphon pyriformis | reverse complement strand
GTTTGCTCAACAGAAAAGAGAGTGTGGGTGTAATGAAGCCAATAAAGTGTGCTATGGTTATAAGATCTTTGTAAGCTTTCACACTTTTTCCAAAAAAAGGCATATTACTGACTGTGAAAATTTTGAATCGTTGAATGCTAATAATTTTTACTATATGAATGGAGGCAAAAATGCTGGTTTCCTACATAGCAAAAGCCGCGAAAAAAAGCAGAATCGCTACTATCTTGTGCACGTGTCTTTATTTACCATTTTTGCAGAGGCCCGCATATTTGTATCACTAATTGCTTTGATCAATGCAGTAGCTGCTAATAGCATAAAAAACCAGTGTTCGGTGCCTCTAATAGTAGATCTGCGTAAAATTTTACTATGTGTTACACACCTGATCATAACCGATCTGCGAATTAATGGCTTTATTAGCAGTAATGATTTTAGCACTGACAGCATAATCAATTTGGCATTATGAGTTGTTATGTAATGATGCTGTCTGCTGAATTATTATCAAGAATTAGCTTAATAGATTGGCCATCAACTTTGATATTTGTATATATGACTGTAATAAATTTTGTGTTAAAGACAGTTCTATTAAACAGAAGTGTTGTTACTGGTTCTTTCAGTTCAAAAGAAAATATTGTGATAAGTAATTTGTCTTCCATAATAGTAGCAAATAAAATATTGTTGGTGAATATTTTCTGAATTTTCAAATTATTAAATGAGTTGTTTGCTGGAGTGACTAGAAAACTTAAATAGTTTTAAAAATTCAGGTTTTGAGTATACTCACTTTCCAAATTTTTTGGACATAATTCTGATAATTGGTTTGATGAACTGAAAATTAGTTGGTATATGATTATTGTTAATTTTTAGTTCTGTTATATGTAGATGATTTTTGGTCTTTGGCTTTTATTTGATATTAATATAGTATTTTGGAGTGACATTTGAATTTATTGGGGTTTATAAATTATTTATAACTGCAGTTAATATATTATTAATATTGAAGTTTGATAAACTAAAGATAAGTATATTGATTGTTGTGTTATTAAAGTATAAAAAAGCTGATACTAATATTATTTTTAATTCAGAGTGTAATTTAGAGTTTAAAACTAGCAATTGAGGTTTTGATATTAATTTTCTGATTATTGGTTATTTAACTTAGTTTTACAATCTATTTTTAAGTGTTGTTATTCATAAAAATTTAGGAATTCTTAATAAGAAAATAAAGTAGCCAATTAGAACTAAGCATAATAAAAAGAGAAATTTTAGAATTCCAGAAATTTTAGGATTCCTTTTAAAGAATCACAGAATTCTATAGATTTTAGAATTTCTTTCAAAGAATTACAAGATTCCAGGAATTTCAGAATTTCTGGCTAAAAAAATTAAAAGAATTCAAAAAATCTTATATAACACTAATTATATATATTTTTTATTTTATTTTTAATGAATACAGCCTAACTATTATCTAGTATACAAAAACAAAACAAAATAAATTAAACTAAATGTGGCTTATGTACTTTTTACACATAACCAGTCATTTGGGCTCATCAAGACAGCACTATACATTTACAAAAACCTTATTACCATTGTCCAAGCTGGAAAAAAACACACAATGTCTTTGCAAACCAAAGCT
This sequence comes from Geosiphon pyriformis, assembly GCA_016748015.1. NCBI lineage: Eukaryota > Fungi > Glomeromycota > Glomeromycetes > Archaeosporales > Geosiphonaceae > Geosiphon > Geosiphon pyriformis. The sequence continues at coordinate 526,217 of JAAOMT010000352.1, read as the reverse complement.
AACTACAAAAAATTCAATAATACTGAGCAAGCAAATAATACTTTTAAACAACTGTCTGAGCAGATCATGTACTAAAGCAAAAATCTCATTTGTATTATGAACCAAACCACCCTTCTCCATATCAATCTTAAATCTAGATCTTAATAATCACAACCTACTACAATGGTTATTAGCCAAACAGCAAACAAAATTGATCACAACCAATACAGTTCTTCTTTTGTTATTAAAAATGAAAATGGCCTTCTTAATTCAATTCTTAAAAACAAAGTCTTTGCATAACACAGCATACACATTAACATCTGAGATCTGAAAAAAATATGTAATACTAAAGATAAAGCAGAGAGGTAATTGCCTACCAAGAATTTCTACAAATCAGTACAATCAAAAACAATCTTAAAATACACCAAAACATTCATAGAGCAAGTAAAAGCATGGTTGGAAAATTCAATATCACTGCACATTAAACACAAAATGTCTAAATAATTTTTGTTATATAATCTCTTGTGAACAGCTACTGGCAATTTTCTGTAGATAGCTCTTATCAGATATGTACAAAGAACAGCTGATTTCTTGCTAATAAACTTTACCAATATGTGAAAGTCTGGGTGCCAAATAGAGACAATACATTCCTAATCTATGAATCTAATAATTAAAACATTTGCACCAAAGCCAGTTTCTCATAAAGCTTAGTTTATAGTTTGATACACATTGCAAACAAAATAACAAGCATTATCTAAGACAATGAGACCATCAACTATAAAAAATCTTTTACTTATTATTATATATATATAGTAAAAATATTAAAAACAGAAAAAAAAATCCAGCTTAGAATTAATACTCACAATTAATTAATGATCTTATATCCCTTCTTTCAAAAGTATGCATGAAAATTATTTTATGTTTAATTATATTTATGGTCTTTCTGCCAGAGTCTTAAACAGTGTCATTTGATTGCTTAAAATAGAGAAAAATTATTCAATTAGTTTTGGCTTAGATATGAGTTGTTTGTTTTATGTTAATACTATTAAAAGTGTTTTTGTCAATATAATTGCATAGTGTAGTCTTGATCAGCCAGATAACTGGTCATATGTAGTAAATACATGATTCACATCTAATTTAGAACTCTAAACAGTTGTATTATATTAAATAGTGATTGGATCTTATTTGTAAATGCAAATAAAAAAAAATTGTTATATAATTAGCAACTCTATTTTTAAATAGTGATTATTAATTTAATTAATAACTTAACTATTAACTTGATTATTGATCTAATTATTGATTTAATTAATAATTCAATTATTGATTTGATCAATAACTTAACTATTAACCTAATTATTGATCTAATTATTAACTATTTTAAATAATTATATAAGCAATAAGTTTTTTAGCTATAAAAAAATATATAAGAAATTAAAAGAATAAAACAATATCTATTAACTTAATTTTTCTCTTATTATTTGTTTTCTTTTTTCTATTTTTTATCTTTAAGTATTTAAATATTTTGAGATAAAAAATTACTTGTTGGCATTTACTTATCTTTTTTTAATCTGTATAATTGTAATATTTAAAGATTATTAAATAAAACATGACTAAAAAATATATTTGATATCTGATATTAAATTCTAAGAATGTTAATATGAAGGATAAAATTATACCAATATATTATCATTTATTAACAATATGGACTATTTTTCTATCTTTAAATTTTCTAATTATTTTTTGAAAAGATTAACAATTAAGATAATTTATAAAATTAATTTTGTATATTAAATCTATACTAATTTAATTTATTCATTGAAATTAAATTCTCTTTAATTAATTTTATTATTTTACAATTCTGTTTTTTCTTATTATCTATTAGCTTATTATTCTAACTTATAATACTATGGTTAATTATTGGTTTATAGCTTTAAATATCTTATTATTATGAATAAAATTCATAGTTTTTATTAGTTATTATATATATTAGCATATTATTTTTAGATAATAATTATTAATCTAATTAATAACTTAATTATTAATCTAGTTGCTAATCTGATTATTGACTACTTTTAATAACTATATAAGTAATAAAAGTCTTAATTGTAAAAAAATATAATCAAAAAAAATAAAATAACAACTATTATTTTAATCTTTTTTATATTACTTATTTTTTTTTTCTTTTAAGTATTTAAATATTTTAAAATAAAAGATTACTTATTGGTATTTATTTACTTTTTTTCTAATCTGTATAATTATAGTATTTAAAGATTATTAAATAAATTATAACTGAAAAATATATTTAATATCTAATATCAAATTTTAAGAACACTAATATGAAACATAAAATATATTGTTATAAAGTAGAATAATAAGTTAATAGATAACAAAAAAGAACAGAATTATAGGGTAATAAAAATAATCAAAAAAAATTATAATAAGAAAGTAAATTGAATATGTATTATTATGAGTAAACTTAGTAAAGTATAATAATAATATTTAGTGTTCTAAATTTAGATAAAAAAAGCTTAAAAATTTCTATTCTCAATATATAAGATAAGTTAATAATATTAGTCTTTGAAGATTTTTGCTAATTTTATCTGTAGAGTTCTTTGGTTATAAAACACAGAGAAATGTTTTGATTGTTTGTGATTTAAGTATATAAGCTATTTTCTCTGAGCTAATTGAGTACAATTGTTAGAGTTTGGTAATGTTTTTTTGTTTTTCTAATAAACTAATAACATAATATTAATATTTAATTTTAGAAAGAGCTTTCTTTTTTACCAAACTATCATAAAGTCTATTCTTAAACAGTTAATTTTACAATATTGCTGCTTTACAAAAAAATAAAATAAAATAAAATAAAGAAATTATTATTATTAATTATCATGATCAAAAGTAATTGGTCCAAGTTATTATTGTTTAAAACAGTTTTATGCTAAAAGCATCTGGCCAAGAATAAAGATAAAAAAATGATTAATTTGTTTAAACACAAAATTTGTAGATCATATATAAGTAATTTTTGGTTTCAAATATTTTTTTTATTTGAGATAATATAAATATATAGATAAGATAGATCTAAGAAATATGAGTAAAAAAATATATTTGGATTTTTTCTATTTGTCTGTTTGTCTTTTTTTTTTGCTAAAACTATTTGTTTTTATACATATTATTAGTTTTACAAAATTGTTTTTAATTATTTATTATTACTGGCTATTGTTTACTATTTCTGTTGTTGTTTTATTTTTTTATACTATAACTAGTTATTTTATGTTATACCTAGTTATTTTATGTTATTGTGTATTATCTTATATTATTCTGAGTTATTATATGTTATTTTGTGTTATTTTACATTATTATGTTTTTTTTAAGTTATTATGTTTTTAATTACATTTTTTTAATATCTTTTAAATTGGTTTTTCTATTCAGATAACATTATTTTTTTCTTTTAGAATTGAGCTTTTACAAGATTATATGTATCTGTAAAAATTATTTTTTTAGTATAATATTCAATAGTTGTGTTGAGTATTGTTTTTTGTAAATCTTTAAACTGTGTATTTGTTATTTGTTTTATGTTGTTAATTGTAATAAACTTTAATAAACTGTTTAACAGTATTGTTAAACAATATTTGAATACTAAATACAATTAGTATGTTGTCTTGTAATGTAATATTAGATTATTTTTTCCAATAAATTCTACTACTTGTTTTAGAGCTTTTTTGTTAAATATTTGTTTATTAATATCTAAGTATGATGTTTATAAATTGAATCTTTTGTCAATTTTAAAGAATTAATATACTAATAATAGTCTTTTTTCTACACTTTGAAGATTTTTAATGTCCAGTTTTCTATTATTGGTTTTAAAATTAGCCTACTTAAAGCTTTTTTAATTTTATTAAGTTTGTTTAACCATATATTTTTCTTTTTTTTTAATTATTTATAAGGATAAAAACATTTAATTCTAGTTAAACTCTTGCATATCTCTTTTTGTGCAAATTTCTGTATTATATATCTTTTTTATTGATTGTAATTTCTATTAGTATTGTAAATTATTGTTTTAAAAGTCTTAAAATTTGATTTAAAAGATTCATATTGAGAGTTTTATTGTCTTTTTTTTGTTGTTTTGGTTATTATATATACTTAAATTTTTTTTTATTTAAATTATCACATGTTAATTATGTTTTAATAATGATAATTGGTTTTAAATCTTGTGATATATCTTCTGGTTTGATTAATAGAATTTGTGTTTTTAGTTAAAATACAAATAACAATAACTTTTAATTAGTATAATAAATTTTTAAATGAATTTTATGTGCTACTTTCTTTAAAATTTTTTTCTCCAATCTTAATTTGTAAGCTTTATTGCCTAAAACTTCATATATGTAAAAAAATTTGTCTTATTTTGGGTTAAACTTTTTATTTTACTGTTTTTTAGCTTTTATACAATATAATAATATTCAATCTTTAATTTTAAATTCAATTGGTTGGTTAAATAAGCAATTATCATGTCTTTTTTTCTGTCATTTTTAAGTATTATTAATATTATTAGCTGTTGTTTTATAATTGTTTTTAATGTTTTTATAAACTGATATGTTTTTTGGTTCAAGATAGCTTCAAAATTTTCTTTGGTAATTGTTTTTATAAGGAAAAAAAATATTTCTTATTTAATAAGTAAGGTGATTTTTTTTCCATAAATCAATTTAAATAGTATAAACTAGATAGTATTTTGCTTTAGTGTTTAATATGTAAATAATACAAAGGATATAAATAAGTTCTATTCTTATGCATTTTTATAATTTATTTTTGCTAATACTTCAGTTAAATCATTCTACCAGTCTATTTATTTATGAATAATATAGTAATGATAAGAGTTAATTTTCAAGAAAATGTTGGTGTTATATGGATCTTTATAGAAAAGATCTTAGTAGAAAATTAGTAGAATATGCTATAAAAAAGTATAAATTTTATAGAAGAATTCCAGATAATATTCTTGAAGAATTAGACAAATTAAATAATATTCAAACTTTGTAATACTGTATTTGGTTTTATATTATATAAAATTTAATAAAATTTTATTTTTTATTATAAATAATATATTAAAAACACATGTATATTAACAAATAAACTTTAATTATATAAATAAAAACACGTAAAGATCATCATTTAAAATTTCGGACTGATCTATATTTTTGATGATTATAAATGGTTCGCACCATAGAGCGACCAAAGTATAGTAATGGCTTTGGGTCCGAGTATTTCCTTCCATGCAATCGCTCTAGTGAATATGCAAAAGTACTGTACATACTTTGTTTAAGAGAGTAATAAAGAGAATCGATTGTTGTAACTGTTTTTTGCAATTCAAATTCAGTTATCCATTATCATACGACTCGTTACAATACACACGTAAAAAACAATTGCTTCACTTCCAAAAACAGAATTGCATTACGTAGTAGTAGCAGAATACAATACAAAAATTAAACCATTTGTTAATTGCTCCATAACGTGATATGCAAAGAAGCGTATAAAAGAGATTTCCCTTTGTCTTCATTATCCTGACAAAAGCATGGAGGGTTCCCGATCTGCTTTGCCAAGTGTGCTGGATCCGGGTAACTATAGTTGATTCGGCGCTTCAATACGGAGAAGTATCACATGTTTGTGTAAGTAAAACGTATAAACAGGGCTGAATTGGGCGGACGCAGATCGCGACTGTTCCTTTTTATCACTATCTTTCACTAACTTACGAAAAACAGCTAGACATGGACGTGGATGCAAAAGTATTTTATTGGAAATACGGTAAAGACTATCCCAGCGCAACCTTTGAACAATGGGATGCTGCATACAACGAATACAAAGACTTCTACGCTAAATACCATCAAGACAACCCTGGCGCGACCACAAACTGCTATGAGGAATACCTCAAGACAAAGCAAGGTAAGCAATGAATACACGTTTATTGGAGGATAGAGGAGCAACGGGGAGAAGAGTTTGAATACTGTTACTGGTTTTGTACTATATTGCAAGAGAGGCAGTTGGACGTTGTTAGTTGGGGCAGAGCTGGATCGTAGCAGAGCTAGGTTTATACGTAAACCCATTTGAAAGACAAATAAGCAAGATACGATACGTTTGGGGTCGTAGGAGAAGTGGTTGCTGTGCTGTCAATATTCAATAGTGACTGCCAGGCTTCATTATCTGAAAGCTCTTTGGAATGTTATCAGCTGAGAAAGGAAAGAGTGGGGGCGTGGCAGACGGGCAAAATTGCTTCTCCGAAATGATGCTCACGTAATCTCTTTCTTACAGTTACTCCGTCCAAGCGTAAATTTGAGAATGAAATATCCACACAGGCTCATAAGAGACAATTTGAGCGCCCATATAGTGATCCAACCCAAATGCGTCGCTATTTCATGGATAAGCTTGATGAGATTGTAAGGACATGGGATCCACGTGAACAGTATGCTCCGATGACAGCCATCGTGCAGTCAAGCGGAGTCGGCAAGTCTCGCATCATACGTGAAGTCGCGCAAGAACGTTACGTGTTTTACTGCTGTCTACGGCCAAGCTTGAGCACTGGATTCCCCCCGCGTTCAGCCATCGCCGACGAACTCTTAAGTGATGAAGCGCGCAACTGCAAGTCCTATGTTGCATACCTGCTTGCATGCATGCAGGTGTTTGTGGACATAATGCAACAGCACTCGCAGCTAATCTCACCTGCTGCATGGTTCGATTGGCACGTGTTTGGCACGCCGATCAATGAGAATAGCTCAAGTTCACATGACTACTGGATCCGCGTTAGAACATATCTTCATGAGCATACGGTCCGACTAACAAATGTGGAGCAATTTCCGATGGAGCTGCTTGTGATGGCTAGGAAACTCGCGCGAGTTCTCAAAGCGTCAAAAGATCCTGAAGCACGGATTGTGTTTGTTTTTGATGAGGCTCGCAACATCAATACACCGCGTTGCAATGGAGATGTTCACAACCATTTTTATTGGCTGCGTTATGCATTGCGCATGCTTCCGAGCCACAATAGCGGCGCGAATGGCGAGGACACGTTCACGGCGGCCGTTTTTCTCGACACTTCTTCGCGAGTTGGTGACTTTGTTCCACCGGCTCTCCAAGATCCATCAGCTCGTATTGCTCAAAATAACTTGGACGTATTTTCACCGTTTTATCTGGTTAGCACCTTTGACAGCCTCGCTGACAGAGCTCCTGTAGACTCACTTGCAACTGCCACGAAGGAAGACCGCCTGATTTCTCTCGGTCGTCCTCTCTGGAAAACCATTTATGATTCTGCTACTGCTCCTCAAGCGGACACAATTGCTCTTGCCATATATAAGATCATGTGTACAAACGAGGTGCTTACGGCTGATAAACTCACGTTGGAACAAACGCTGGCTATCTTGTCACCCCGGATTGCATTGGATGTGAATCCATCCCTCCGCATCAACACTGCCCTTATTGCAGATCACATGCGTGTGTGCATCCATATCACGCCTGAACGTGAGAGCGTACTCAGTGCTGTTCCATCAGAGCCAATTCTGGCTGAAGCATCAGCCCAACTGATGCACCGCCAAGGCTATCTTGAATCCATATTGAGCTTTCTTGCTGTCTCGCTAAGATACGGCATTGTAGATGCAGGATATCGTGGTGAGCTTGTCGCACAGTTACTCGTTCTGCTGGCAATTGATCATGTAAGTACACGGCGAGGTTCTATGCCGTATTCGCGAGTGGTCACAGTGAGTGCATTCCTATCTGAGCTACTAGGCGTGAATTGCGCCAACCTGGATACCATTATGGACACAGTAGCTAAGGATCGACTAATGCGTGGAGAGATATTCCTGACGCATTTCGTGCGACCAACATACAAAAAGCCGAACCGTGCAACATTGTATGAATTCGCGATTCGTGGAGCAGGTATTTTTTCCAAGCGTTATAGTGAAGCCGTTGACTTGATCATCCCTGTTGTGCTGCCGCCTGATACTGCAGAGTCCTCATTGACAGTTCGCCCAAATAAAACTATGTATGTATCATCATGTCATGCTATTCATATTGAGTTTTGACCCCTCTTTGATAACTTACCTTATTTTTACACTTCACGTCTTAAACCTACGCGGTACAAAGCACCATCCCACTCGAACGCATTTCATTCATACTTGTGCAGGTGAAAAATCGCAAGAAACAAAAAATTGGTGAACAATCACGGTCTCATCTGGCACCCCAGAAACTGGGACTTATAGATAGTTCAACTACTATTCCATATGGTGCATTGTGGATGGAGCTTGGAATATTGCAAAACACAGCCCAAGAGATGTTAAGTGGCTGTGGTGTACATCATCCAGTAGAAAGAACCCAACTTGGCCTCAAGATCATTGGTCTCAACACAAATGTCTATCCCTGCATTGCGGATGACAGCTACAACAGGGGAATTGCAAAGCTGCTGGTCAAAATTCTCCAATCATGGCCTGAACCTGCACAACTTGCATCAGGGGATGCCTATGCAACAGAGGCAGTGAAGAGTATATTGCGATTGCAATATCTTCAGGATTAACTCTTGCCATAAGAGTGTTCTAATTTGATTCTCGATTTTGGATAGTTATAATCTTCCGTATTTATCATCCAAACATATACAAAACTGGGCAATGTTGCATTTAATGCTGTCATCAAAGCTTTCAAAATGCTTGCCCATGTACACTATAATGGTAAGGAGCAAAGGATTGCAATAAAAAAAGATTATATTTTCCATTATTTTAAAAGTAGTCTTAGCAACAAAATTAAAATTAATCCTATAATTACAAATACTTTCTTGTCTTAATTTTGCACAAAAAAAAATCATAAAAAATATGCCAAAAAAAAAGATGAAAAAATTTCACCTTAATTTAGTTTATTATAAACACAGTATTTATTTATTAGACCAAAATTAGTTATAATTTAGTTAATACAATTGTTGTAAATATTACTAAAAAATTTGACAAATTTGTCACATATTTTAATTTTATTTAAGCTATATTTCAAATGTTTTCAACTCACAAAATTATATGTTTTGTGCATATTTTACAAAACCAGCCAAAATTTATGATTTTTTTTAAACCATTTTCTATTACTGATTCAATTATTAATATGAAAAATTGTGTTGTTATATTTTTTAAAACTGAAAAATTATTATTACAAAGAATATTAAACTTATTGTATACCAAAAAAAATTTGTTAGACAAAATTTTGAAAAAAACTTTTTAAACTGTTTCAATTAAGACAATAGGCTATGTATTTATCAAAATGTTTTTCTATTTATATGGTTTAAGAATTATTAAAACTTAGACTTTTTTTCAAAATTAAAAAACAGATTTATGTACTGTTATTTATAAAAAAAAATACAAGAAAAAAATAAGAAAAACAAATTATAAGAATAAGCCAATAAAAAAATAATACTTAATATTTTCAGAAATGTGTACATTTACAAAAAATAAGCACATTGTTAAGAAATTATAACAAATTTTTAGAAAGTATATATTTGTAAAAAATTATGACATATTGTTTAAGAATAAGAACAGTTTTAAAAAGTAGTATAAAAAAAAATAAAAATATGTAAAATCTTGTATAACAAAAATTATGTATATATAACAATAATATTAAAAGTAAAAAAAACCATTTAAACAAATTTTTAGTTAGTTAACAATAAATATTTATAATATACAGTTTTTTTTAAAAAATAGTTTTTTATATCTTAAAATAAAATTATTTAATTTATGTTATTTTTTTTATTGAATTAATATTATTATTTTTTAATTTTATTAGCAATTTATGTTAATAATATTTGTTTCTTAACTATATTAAACCAATAGTTTTTAATTATAGTTATTGATAAAATATTAATTTCTTATTTTTATTTTATTTTATTTTGTGTTATGTATTAATTAATTAAAAAATTAAGTATTAAGATATTAATATCAAAGATAGTTTGATAAAAAATTCATAAAACAAAAGTGAAAACTTAAAGATAGCTTCCTAAAAGAGTACAATTGTTAAATTAAATTAGTCTTTACACTAAAAAAAAATTTGGAAAAAACAACTACTAAATAAATTTTTGTTTATTATATTATAACAGTTGAAATCCATAGTTTTTATTAATTATTATATGTATTAGCCACTAATATTACATAATTAGCCATCCTATTTTTAGATAGTAATTATTGATCTAATTAATAATCTAATTATTAATTTAATTATTGATTTGATCATTGACTTGATCATTGACTATTTTTAATAATTATATAAATAATGAATTTTTTAGCTGTAGAAAAACATATACAAATCAAAAAAATCAAAAAAATCAAAAAATAAAATAATAATTTCATCTTAATTCTTTTTTTATTATTAATTTTCTTTTTTCTATCTTTAAGTATTTAAATATCTTAAGATAAAAAATTATTTGTTGGCATTTACATATCTTTTTCCTGACTTATATAATTGTAGTATTTGAAAATTATTAAATAAAATATAACTAAAAAGCATATTTAATATTTAATATTGAATTCTAAAAGTGCTAACATAAGACATAAAATTATATTAGTGTATTATTATTTATTAACAATATAAACTATTTCTCTACTTTTAGATTTTTTGGTTATTTTTTGAGAAAAATAGCAACTAAAATATTTTATAAGACTGATTTTGCATATTGAATCCTTATTTATTTAATTTACTCTTTAAAGTTGAATTTTCTTTAATCTATTCTATTATTATACAATTCTGTTCTTTTTTGTTATCTGTTAACTTTTTATTTTAACTTATAACATAAAAGTGGTGTTTTCTGTGAGATTGTCAAATATCTACTTGTTTTCTATTGTATAAGTAATTATTCATATTTGTTATAATAATTAAAAGAATATTTTACAATATACAACAAAAATAACTTAGATTTTATTAAATTTAATTCTCTATTCTCTTGCTTGATCTGCTTTTTTGTTAAAAAAAAATTCAGTAGACAATTTTATAATTTTTGGAACTGGTTCCTGAATGAACATTTAGTTGAAACTTATATAGTTTATACAATCTATTTCTTTGATTAAGCTTACTTTAAAGAAGTCTTTAAAGAAAAAAATAACAATATTAATTAACTTTTATATTCAACAATCTTTAAACAACAACTTTTTGATTTTGAATATCTGAATTACCAAATTCACATCTGGATTGCTGCACATTAATTAGCTAAAACTTCTTTTGAAACAAAAAAAAAGTTACCAAACTGCTCTTATTTTTGATTTTTTCTTAAGTAAATCAAACTTTTTTACTCAAACAACTATTTTTGAACCAATGACTGCTGACTTTATACAAGCAAACATCTTAGTTACTCTTCAAGATATACAAACTGCTTTAGGACAAAGAAACAACACCCTATTACTATTATTTAGAAACAATGTCTAAGATTTAATTAAATAGTTAGATAACTTTAAAAGAGCAGTTACAGTCAATCAATATAATGTTAATTACAAGTTTTAAATCATTGGTAAATATTTTTAAGACTTTTTTGCTATCTGGTTCTTACAAAAAACCAATACTAATATTTAGCAAAAAATTATTAAATAGATACTAACAAATATTGGAAAAAACAATACTTCTTTTACTACTTAGTTTGAAAACAGATTTAAAACTCCAATCTTAATATTCAAATGATGCATAAAACTAGAAAAAAAACCCAAAGCTTAGAAAAAATAGTAATTAAATATGCCAAAGCAATAAGAAAGTTCATCAAATAAGTAGACTTTGGAAAAAATTGGACAGAAGAGCAAAAAATTTACTTCTTTACAAAAAAATAAAGAACTAATTTATTTTATACTTTTTGGCCTTTTTTAGTCTTGAAAGACAATTCTACTATAAACATGACCATTGAATTTGCCCAAAAAATTAAAAATAATTAAAGAATGTATTTGGAATCTACATTATTAGTTTTTGTTCTTACTTCTATTTTGGCTTCTGTTCTTTAAATAGCTGTTACTTTCTTTGCTGCTTAGACTTAAAACCCAAATAAACAATTAATAGACAAACTTACAGCCAATTTTGCACAATTATTAAAACCATTAGCCCAAGCTGTTAGAGAAATTCAACAATCCCAAAAGCATAGATTTGAACCCTGTTTTAATTATTTTCAGCAGTCTTCTTACCAAAGACAACAAAATTATGACTCTTTTGTGTTCTATTATTGTGAATTGATTGAATATTTCTTAAGAAATTACAACAAATTTCTTTTATTTTTACCAGCTCCTAGAAATAATAATAATCAAAACAATAAACTTAATAACAATAATGTTTTTAATTAAAGATTTAATCATACTAACATCAATTTTTTGGAGAAAATCTCTTAATTGAAGTCATTGTTTATTAGTTTTTAAATTGATAAGTGCATCTCCAAAAAGTAAAAGTACAAGCCAACCAAAAAAAAACCCTTTTTATGCTTTTAATTTAACTGATAATAACCATAACATAGATAAATTAACTATTAACTTCTCTGAAACTACAAAAAAAAAAAAAAAAACCAAAGTTGATTTTATTATAGAATTCAATAAAACTTTTACATTAACTGTTAATAACAATAAGCCACCAAAGACCAAAGTTTTTAAAAATCCTCCAAAGTTAGAACTTCCAGAAATTGTACAAAAATCTGAACCCTATTGTGTTATCAAAAATTTCATAAAAACTTCAGCACATATTATTTTTGGCCAACTAATGACCCATTTACAGTTCAAAAAAAATCTTTGCAAATCCTTGATTTCAAAAAAAAAGACACCAAAAACTAATAAACACTTTTAACAAGCTGAACTTACTAACAATAGCAATATTAATTTTTTAATTTGCAAAGCTTAAGTGGCTGGTTATTTCATTAACTTAATTCTGAACAGTAAATTATTTGTTAATATTATTATCAAACACTTTTTAAAAGTCATTGGCAGAAAGATTAATGAACTTTCTACTTGATCAATAACCAATATATACAGTAATAAGAAGAAAAATTTGGGTATTGCCAAAGCTGTTTTTGTTTACATCAATAGTATTAGTATTGAAACAGACATAGAAGTTTTTGAAGTTAAAAAATACACTATTATTGTTGGCAATAAATGGTTTAAGAAAACAAAAGCTTTACTAAATTATAAACTTTGTAAGCTAACTATTAAATGTGATAAGAAATCTATTGTAATTAAGTATTACTATTGAACAATTTTTTTAGCCCTCAAACAGAACCAAGAAGAACAATTAGATAAATCAAATAATAAAAAGAGCAATAAAAAAACAAAACAAAAAAAAACTGTTAAACTTACTTATATTATCTTCACTAGTAATAACAAGCCATTGGATAATGTTAAAGCAAACAAAAAAAGAATCATTGTAAATGGCAAAATAATTTACTGACTTTATTATAACATACTTAGAAAAATCTTTGACCAAAAGCCTAGTAAAAAAGCCAAATACAGCTATTGATAGTATGACTTTTGTGTCTGATTCTGGTACAATAAATTATTGTATTTTTCTAGTAATGAATACAAGTTTTGTCTAATTTATTACAAAAATTGGAAACCAATTAGCTTAATACCCAGAAAAAAATAAAAAAAGTACAAAAATTCTTTGAAAATGAATCACCAGAAATTCAATTAATAATAGTAAAACAAAAAAAATTCTTCTTAGAAAAAAAAAATATATTGAAAATCTGTTGGCTAGAAACAATTTAGTTATCTCAAAAAAAGATGATACTCTTGGATATACTTATGTGATACAACATATTATTACCATTAAAAAAATTCACTTTATCTATTTAAAATCTTATTAATTCAATCAACACAATGATAAATTCATCAAAAAAAAATAAACTGGATGAAAAATCTTGAATTCATACAAGAAACCAAAAGCAAATAGGCATTTTCAGTTATAATAATATCCAAAAAAGATAGAACTTTATGCTTCTGTGTTAATTATTGACAATTAAATATTATTATTAAAAGAGACATATACTCACTTCTTAAGATTGATACAATATTAAACCAATTTAATAGTGCTGTTTTTTTCTTAACTATTAACTTAACTACTGAATTCTGGCAGATAAAAATGAATTCAAAAAGCAGAAAAAAAACTGCTTTTATTATTAAGTATAACACCTATAAATTTACAGTTATGTCTTTTGGTCTTACTAATATTTCTTTTACTTTTCAATACTTAATGAACAAAGTATTCGAATCAGTTAAGAAAAACTTTATTTTAGTTTATTTGAATAACATAATTGTATACTTAAAAACTTAAGATAAACATCTTAAACATTTACAAAAAGTTTTTGATTTCTTTAGAAATACTGGTTTCAAGATCAATCCAATTAAATTTTTTTTTGAATAACAATCTACACAGTTTTTTGGTTATTTTATTACAAAAAATGAAAATTTTTTTGACCCAGCCAAGATTGAAAAAGTTCAAAATATTAAACAACCAATAAATGTTTATAAACTATGCTTTTTTCTTGGTTTGGCCATCTATTATTAAAAATTTGTCAAAGATTTCTCCAAAATTGTCTTTTTTTTTAATTAATTATCCAGAAAAATGTCAATTACTACTGAGATATATATTAACAAAAAGCCTTTAAAACTTTAAAAAAAAATTGGTTACAGAATCTATATTTATACAACTTAATCTAAATTAACTTTTTATTCTTTATATTAATATATCTGGTGTTACCAGTAAAATTTTAGCTATTAATTAGCATGAAATTATTTTCATAATTCTTATTATTAATTAGCATATACTATTATCATTTCGATTATCACTTATTATTTAATCAAATTATCAAATATTATTACTTAATTAATAACCCGATTTGTACTATAGAAATTAAGATAATCAAATTACACAATACCTTGAACCATTTAATATAGTCAAAATTCGCCGAAATTGATGGAAAATTCGCCGAAATAATCAATAGTTTGTAGAAATAACTTGTAGTTTACCAAAATATATCTTTAGTTCACCGAAATAAGAGCAAAGAGAAAAGTGCAAGTTCAAAGACTAGTACTACAACAAATTGTATAAAAGAAAAGCTTTTCTCTTCAAGAAAAAATATCTTCTCATATCTTATCATAATATCTTACTTTAAATATCTTAATTGAAACAAATCATCCTTTATATATCTCAAATAAAAATTAAAATATTTGAAACCCAAATTTTTTAATTATTATACTTGAAAGTCTCTTAAAACAAACTAACATTTTGAAATTGATTAGCTACCAATTTCAGTAAGTTGTTAGTAACTCCAGGCCTGAATAAAAAACGTTTCTCTTGACAAAATTCTATTTCTTTTACATTTTTTTATTTTTCTTTTCTTTTCTTATCATAATTATTAGAGTAGCCTACAGACAAGATTCTTATAAAAAAGTTGACTTTCATAGCAAAGTAACTACACATTTTAGTAAGCTTCCAGACAAGCAATTTCTGGGAAAGAGTTAATATTTACTACAATGTAACTACACAAAGTAACTGGCACAAAATTGGTTATTCCACTTATAAGCCCAGCTGTTCAAATTATAGAAAATAATTTGAGGATAAATTCAGTTATTGGAGGTTCAATTGCTTCCAGAAAACGTGAATTAACAACAGACAAACATTAACAACATTTAAAAAAAGAGACCAAAAACCTCCAGTTATGAACTTAGTGCTGTTTTTTTACAAAAAGATAAAAAAGACAAGAAATATGCTATAGTATATGTTAGTAGAACACTCTTACCAACAAAACAGAACTATTTAGTTACTGAACAGGAATGCTTAGCAGTAGTTTGAGCTACTAATTACTGAAATAAATATCTTTTTAGTGTAAAATTTCTAATAATAACAGATTATTAAGCCTTGGTTTGACTGCAAAACAAAAAAAAACTGGAATACAAATAGATAATTCACTGAATATTTTACTTAGATGAATTTAACTATGATATTCAACACCATAAAGAAGCAAATTATCAAAATATTAATGTTTTTTTCAGACTTACCACCCAGTAATAGTACAACTTTTACAAACCAAACCAATTTAAATAATAGTAACTTTCTCTTAAACAAGCATGATAATAGACTTGAACAATTATTCTGTACTAATAAAATTTTTGGATAAAGAACAATATCTACCAGACTATACTTAACAGCAAAAAAAATTTACATAAACAATTAAATTTCTATTTGATCTATTAGAACCAATTTTATAAAAAAAATAAAAAAGATTCTAACCACTTCTAAAAAGTTATTAAATTTGAAGAAAAAAAATTGTAATTTACAATATATACACTAATCCATTAACTAGACACTTTGAAAAAACAAAAACAATTTAGAAAATTTTAGCTTATTATTATTGGCCTATCTTAGAAAAAAATATTGCTAAATACATTAAAACTTGTGATATCTGTCAAAGAAAAAAAAAACAAATTACAAGAAAGATATCTATTTAATCTCTTTTAGTCAATTATTTAACAGAATTGGTATAAATATTGTTAAATCTTTAATAATAACTTCTAATAACAACAGATATATTATTACAACTACTGACTATCTTACAAAGTAAGTAAAAGCAAGAGTTATTTCAGACTAAACAGCAGTTTTAATAGCCAATTTTATTTACAAAAATATAATTTGTTATCACAAATGCCCAAAAAACTTTTATTTAATAGAGAAAAAGCTTTTTTTAGTACACTGGTTAAAAAACTTTACAGAAAAATAGAAATATATTATAAACTCTTTTCTTTTTATTATCTTCAAACAAATAACTTAGTGAAATGTTTTAATAAAACACTATATAAAACTCTAGCCAAAACTAGTAAAGAAACAAACTTATAGAACAAAGTACTGCTTTTAGTTTTGTTTGCTTATAAAACTATGAATTATAACATAACAAGTTATGAACTTTTTTATCTGTTTTATAAACAAATAGCAATTCTACCAATAAAAATTAATATTAAAACAATATTTTTTGAGAAAATAACAATAAAAAATTATAAAAACATTTTGCAAAAAACACTTAATATCATTAGTAGAAGCATAAATAATTGCTTTTAAAAAGATAAAACAGTTTCAAAAAAAGCTTAAAAAGAAAAAAATCTATAAAACACTTTTCTTAAGTATTAATAACTTGGTTTTAAAATATTACTCAGACAAAAACAATGTATATAGTAATAAATTTTTTAGCCAATAGAAAAAACTCTTTATAGTCAACAAAGTTTTAAACAATGATTTATATATTCTACAAGATTAATATAAAACAATTTTTAATATTCATTCTGTTTATGATATAAGACTTAAGAAATATTACAAATGACCTAATTAGTTATTTATTATAGTAATACCAGTCCAAAGAATCAACAAAAATCAAATATAAATAAATATATTATTCTCAAAACAGAGGTATTTTCAATTGACATAAACAATTATTTTCTAAATTAAAACATTTAAAATGCTTTTTTAAATATTAGATCAAAAATTATCCAAATGCTATTTTGATCATTGGATAACAAATCACTGATATTTATAAAAATCAAAAATTATAATAATAAATAAAATAGCCAATCAGAAATGAAAATAATAAAATAAAAAATTCCAAGATTCTCTTGGGAAATTACAGGATTTCAAAATTCCAAAATTTTTTTTAAGGAATTGTAGAATTCTAGGATTCTTTTTAAAAATTGCAGAATTCTTAGAAATCTCATATAACACAAATTATATATATATATATAATGAAAGTATTAGTAGCAGAAAAGTATTTAGAATTTGATAAAGTTTAGAATTTCAATACTCTTTTTTTAAAAAATAGTTTTCTATAACTTGAAATAGAAATATATCAATATTAATAAAACATCTACTTATTATCCAATCTATGTTATCATTACTTGATTAAGAATATTACTCACTTTTATTCTATTAACACTTTATGTTAATAAAATTTAATACTTAACTACTTTAGACTAATAGCTTTTAATCATGGCTATTAATGATATACTAATTTTTTATTTTTATATTTATTTTTTTTTATTTTTATTTATTTTGTTTCTTTATTGTTTACTAATTGATTAAAGGAATTAAGTATTAAGTATTTTAATGTCAAAAATAGCCTGGTAAAAAACCTGAAAATAAGAATAAAAATTTAAGAATAGCTTACCAAAAAAGCACAACTGTTAAAATAAACCAGTTAACATGCTGAAGAAAAAAATTCATAGAAGAAATCATCAATTAAATCTCTGTTTATTATACAAAGAACTTAACCAAAATTTTTTAACTTCAAAATCTTTAGAAATTACCAATATTACCAGCTATTGAGTACTAAGTTATAAATTTGTTATTTGTTTTAACATTCCAAATAATTACTTGTAATATTTGGTGCTTCTTATAAGATATAATTTAACAAAAAACCAACACCAATATCAACTATTTGGAAAAGTAACAGACCAAAAAATTATAGAAAAAAATTATTTAGAATTTGTGAAATCCTTATTTCAATATTACCAAATTCACTTTGGACTAACAAGTAACTATTGGCCAGCAAAATCAGCTTTTAATTCTACATTAATAAAAAAATTAAATCCTACTTAGAAGACCAAAAAAATTCAGAAGCCGCTCTCAACAATTTCTATAGTAAATAATTCTAAAGCATCACACTTTTACTAAATCATTTAATTATATCACTAATTACAAAAATAAACAGAAAAATTAAAAAATATATCTAACAGAAATTTTTTATTACTTTTGCAAACAAAAAAAAATTACAAACACTAACAGAAACATTAAAAAAAATACAACTATCTATTTGGAAAAAACCAAGAGTTATTTTACTCATTTACTCATTATATTATTATACATTAAAAAGTACTATACACATATCATTAAAATTTGCATTACCATTAACTATAAAAACACTATTATTCTAAGTTCTTCTAAAATAATCAAAAAAAAGCCAAATTATTAGAGATTTATATTAATTACTTTAAAAAATTTAAATTGCAATCAACAACATTATTAGAACTTTGATCACCACTACTTCAACCAAATTTTGGATCTACTAGTTATTGGGAAGACACCAAATTGGAAAAAAAAAGAAGACAGCAATCAGGAAAATAATAATCAAAATCTAATCTCAAATAACCTGAAAATACAAATTTCAAAAAACTCACACAATTCAAACTTTACTTCTATTATTCAACAAAACTTATTTCTAGTAATTATAATTAATTTACCAGTTGTATTACAACAACAGTCTTAATAACAATCTTAATAACAATCTTAATAACAACCACAACTTGTACCAATGACATATACACTTATTACCAAACTCAAAAAATTTATTAGTAAAAAGAACAATGCCAAAGCATAGTTAAATAATATAGCCAAAGCAATTATAGCCAATAACTAAGACAATATTAGAGCTCTTTAAGCTATTCTCTACTTCTTATAGAATATTGCCAACTCATAATATTAAAATTTAGTCAACAAGTCACAAATTTTTAACACATTTAAAACCATATTTTTACAATATTTCAGCAATTACAACAGCATTAATTACCTATTAACTAGTTTTATTATTATTAAACAGAATAATACAGAAGCAGTTACTACTTACTTGAAACACTTCCACAGAAATTTGCACCAAATTCAGGCTATTCAAGCTGATTACTTTACAACAGCACAGATTTTGAACCAGTTTATTTGTGAATTATACAGTAGCTTGTTATAATGAATATGTTTCATATACTTAAATACTTTCTAAGACACAGTTATACATATCAAAAATTTTAAATCAGCCAAATTCAAAGCCAACTATGTCCAAGCCATAAATCTAGTAATAAACAAATCATCTGAATTAAATTTTAAGTTAAAACAATTCAATAACTCTATTAATCAGAAAATCAAAAAATCCTTAACTAACAATTAAACAATCTATTAATTTTTTCAATATTGTAATAATCTAGGAAACTCCAATTATTTCCAAAATCAATTACATTTATTATTCTTATCAGCTAATTAATTGTAACAGCAAGAGATGCATATTTGCCACTATTGTAGTAAATAAAAACACTTAAAATTAAACTGTTACTTAAGATTAAATAACCAACATTTGAGAAATCAATCTAAAAACACTAATTGTTAATTCTAAACTCCAAATTATATTCAGAATTAGAAACAATACCAATTCTATTATGCACCAATGATGTAATAACCAATATACATATCTTCTGTTTATTAAACTTTAGCTTTAGTAATCTATCAACCACAGCCACAAATAATTTATCAATCCTAACAAATTTAAATGCCATTCCAAATTACTGTGTTAACACCAATTAAAAATTTTAGACTGAGAATTATTTATATTTAGCAGAATTAAAAATTGGCAATAGTAATATATCAACTAATTCTCAATTTTTTAAACCAGCTATCAAAATCACACCAGTAAAATTTGAAAAGTAAATACACTCAAAACCCAAATTTCCAAAACTATTTAAGTCTTTTGGCTATAACAAAAAACAACTCATTGTTATTCATAAAAATTAGGAGTATTATAGTTAGAAAAATAGCCAACCAGAAGTAAACATAATAATAAAGAAATTCCAGTATTCTTCTGAAAGAATTGCAGGATTTCAGAATCTCAGAATTTCAGAATTTCTTTGAAAAAATTGCAGAATTTCAGGAATCTCATATAACATAAATTATATATATATAGCAAAAGTATTAAAAACAAAAAAAGCAATTTCTGGAAAATTCAATAGAGTTTTATTAATTTAGAACAATTCTTTTTCTTCTCTATTTATTAACTTTTACTTCAAGAATAGTTACTATTAACCAAAGTGAATTTATTAACAAAATATTGAATAAAACATACTTATTATCATTCAATCCATGTTATTGTTATTTTTTTGAAAATTTAATTACTCTTTTATTTATCAACACTTCATCTTAATAAAATCTAATACTTAACCATATTGAACCAATAACTTTTAATCACAGTTATTGACAGAATACTAATTTCTTTTATTTTCTTTATTTTATTTTCTTTTATTTCATTTTTTTGTTGTTTACTAATTAATTAAGAATTAATATACGAAGTTATTAATGTCAAAAAAACTGGTAAAAAACCTAAGAATAAAAATAGACACTTAAAATTAAAGAATAACTTACCAGGAAACTGGCCATCAAGCTGAAAAAAAATTGATGGAATAATCATTTTGAAAGGCTATGGACAACAATGCATACCAACTTGAGAGTTGAGAAGAAAACTAAAAAACCATTATAACAAAATATTAACATTAAATCTTTGTTCATTATACAAAAAACTCAACCAAAACCTTCAGATATCACTCAACAGATTACTTATTAAGTACTAAGTTATGAGTTTGTTATTTGTATCAACACCTCAAATAATCACTTGTAACACTATTCAACAACTTGAAAACCAATCCAAAAACACCATTTATTAACAATATTCTACCAACAACTATTATTGAAAACAAGTTATTTGTAGCTATATTCTCTTTCAAATTAGAGAAATCAATAATACTATTTCTATTTAGTAGAGTCATTTTTAATGCTAAACCAATTACTACTATATATATTAATGCTAAAGTTAATGATCAATTTATTAAGCTAATTCTTTATAATAGATTAGTAAACAGCATTATTACATAACAACTCATAAACCAATTAAGTTGCCAAGTTGATCATGCTGCTAGTATTAAAATTATTATCACTAATAAAGCTATTAAAACTTACATTAACAAAATTAATAACTTTTTATTTGAAATTAATAACATTATAGTATTAATCAAAGTTTTTGTGATGAAAGTCATGCAGTATCAAGCTTTTATTAATAATAACTGGCTGTTCAAAACCAATGCTATACTCGACTGAAATACTCAAAAACTTCAGTTAATATTTAATAGTTAACATAATTGAGTACCTGTTATTTGTAGACATTTTAAAGTTTCTTTAAAAAAACAATTATTAATTAAATTGAAAGAAAAAAAAAACCTATCTAAAAAACTTATCAAATATTATAGACTGAAGATAAACACAAAAAATTATTGCTAATACTCTCTTAGAACAATAAAAAAAAAAGAAAAAAAGAGGACAAACCAGAAGTTACCACAACTACTGAAAAAATAACCAGTGGATAAAATAAATCATACTCTATAAACACAAAAAAAGAACTACTATATATTTTACTTAGATGTATTAACTATAATAAAAAACTTTTCTTTATAAAAACTTGAATTTTGTCTAAAGAAAACTACTGAACACATACTTATTACTACTGCAAACTGTGCCACCTAAAATGTTTCAGATATTCAAAATAACAAAAAAAATAGAACAATGAATTATGTCTTGTTTGTAAAAAAATATTGCTTAATAAAGAAATGTAAAATAATATTTCTGGTCAAGAAAAAATATGTAATGTATTATGCCAATAAACAATCTTAATAGGTAACTAAATAAGCCAAAAAACACTTTTTAACACTACATAGAAATAAGTACTTTCATGTTTGAATGACTACTCACACAATAAATATAAAATCTGGTAAATAATAAGTGCTAAAGTTGAAGGCACTTTATCCAATAAAATACTCACAATTAAAAATAATCCACTAGAATCTGTTGAGACTATTTTTATTCTTAACTTAGATACATTTATCAGCATTTTGAGTAACTCAAAACAATTCTATAAATACTACTAAAATCTAGCATTTATTAAAAAAGAGCAAGAACAGTGTTTAGAACAACTAAATACTAAACTTTGTAAATATTGTCTAATTCTCAATGACTTCAAATATTATAATAATTGTGACTTTATTTATAATTCATTATTACACATAATCTATTTAATTCTCAAATAAGAAAAACCAATTAGTAAATGCACATCAAAATCAGAATTGAATGTCAATCACAATTCAGATTCTGACAATAACAACAATAATAGTTCCAACTTTATCTACAATGGCAATAACAACAATAACAATTCAAACTCCAATTATAATTCCAAACAATATATTGTGCTCTCAGATCTTTCAATAAAACAGAAACTTAAATGGTTTAGCAATAATGATAAAGGTATTAAACTAAAACATGCACATAATACTGATGCAAAATTTAATTTTAGATATCCAGAAAAACTGTTATCTGATTAGAATCTCATTTACACATTAGTATAGATTTGAAAATAGTACTGAAAATTCTAGCAATAACAATGATTCAATTAGCCTTTAAATCTAGTTTAGTAAAAAAAAGGATTAATATTAGAGAAAAAATAATTAGTATAAAATATGTAGGAAATATTATTGCAATATTACAAAATAACTTAGAAAAAAAATATATTATTAAACCAAACAAAAAGATAACACAAACAATATTTCTGTCTTTAATTAAAATAACTTAATTAGTATCAGTAAGAACAAGAAAAAAATTAAGAATTACAGTTAAAGAGATAAAAAGATTTGTATCTATAAGTAGAATAGAAATACCAATCAATATGGTGAAAAAAAAAAGAGAAAAATTATATTCATCCATTAATCAATTTCTATTTTACCATATGACTAGTTTATATTAGCTATAGAAAGGAAAATAAAAGATCAACCCCAGATTTTTGAAGCTAAAACAAACATTTGTAAATCAGGAGAGATTGGCATTACCAATTTCTATATACTAGCCAAGAATTATAGACACATTAAGATTCCAATATATAACACAACTAAAGACTTTATAGAAATACTAAGTGAATCTATTATCAGATACTTAAATACTGAAGTTGAGAATCAAACACCCACCACTATTTCAGATTTTCTACAACTGTGTCAATATGTGGATATTATATTACAAATTATATACAAATAAAAAGAATGCTATTTGTTGTAACCAGAATAATTAAAACAAATAAACTTGAAAAATTTAAACACACTTTAACAGATGCAACTTAAAATGCAACTCAACAACTTTATTGACATCTTTGCCAGTGAAAATAAATTTGGCAAAACTGAAAATACAATATTAATTAAACAAAGAGCATACAAAATACTACCAGCCAGTTATAAAATTATCTAACAAGAAATCAACAAAATTTTGAACAATAGGTTAATTTAATTATTAATGAGTCTATAGTTATTACTAATAATATTTGTTTAAAAAAAAATAGAAAAATTCACTTTTGTATAAATTACAGAAAACTCAACAGTATTATTTATGTAGACAGTTATTTAACTTTATAGATTCAAAAATTATTCAATGCTTTCAAAAAAAAGAAATGGTTTTCAATATTAGACTTAGATAATGGTTACTAACAAATAGCCATGAATTTAGCTAACAAGAAAAAAACAGTATTTACAACCAGAAAAAAGAATTTTGAATTTGACATTATGCTTTTTGGCTTAACTAATATTTCAGCTACTTTTTAACAATTTATGAAAATTGTCTACATTAGATTATTATGAAAATTAGTAATAATCTACT
The DNA here is from genome assembly GCA_016748015.1 of Geosiphon pyriformis. Taxonomy (NCBI): domain Eukaryota; kingdom Fungi; phylum Glomeromycota; class Glomeromycetes; order Archaeosporales; family Geosiphonaceae; genus Geosiphon; species Geosiphon pyriformis. The sequence goes on along the minus strand of JAAOMT010000352.1, from coordinate 501,755 downwards.
TAGATAACACTAATGTGATCTTAGAAACATTTGATAATTATCTTAATCATTTCTAACAAGTATTCAAAAAATTAAAAAGAGCTGAATTGAAATTGAATGCAATTAAATGCTTCTTTGGCAAAACTGAATTCAAGTTTTTGGGACATGTTATAAACAAAAATGACATCAAAACAAATCCAGATAAGATTAAGATAGTTAAAAACTTTCCAGTAATAACAAATCTTACAAAATTAAGAGCATTTTTGGAATTTGCTGAATATTATTGCTGTTTTATCCAAAACTTTTTCAAACTGGTTCAATTACTTCATTAGCTCCAAGCAAAAAATGTTAAATATAAATGGATTAAAATCTAACAAAAAGTTTTTGACATCTTAAGAAAAAAGCTTATTCAAGCTTCAGTATTGATTGATTTATCCAGATTATAGCAAGCCATTTATTATCACCACTAATGTATTCAGTCAAGTATTAAAAACCATATTGTCATAAAAAGAAGCTAATAAACAAGAACATCTAGTAGTATATGCCAACAAAAGTTTGAGTCCAGCCAAAAAAAATTATAAAACTCCAGTATTAGAACATTTAGCTATCTATTAGACTGTTATTAAATAGAAAAAATACTTGAATTAAAAGTTTGATGTGTATACTAATCATAAGAAATTGACATTAATTCAGAAACAAGAATTTAGAAATAATTACCATGTAAGATAAAAAATAAAACTATTACTATTTAATTATACTGTACATTATAAAAAAGAAAAAAAAAACAGAAATGCTAACAGTTTATTACAAATAAAACAAATCTAAACATTTTAATCCAAAAATATAATAAAAAATAAATACACAAAAATATTAACAACTCCAATATTATATTAATATTCAATAATTTAAGAAGAAATTATCTTAAAAGAAACAAAGCAACATAAAACAACAATCAAAATACTTTATTATTTACCAAAATATACTATATCAGAAAAACAAAAAAATTCAAACCAGTTATTCAAAGTAATTACAGAACTAAAGAAAGAAACAATACTATTTAACATGTATTCAGATCTAACAGCAAAACATTTTCATAAAAAAGCAATCATAAAAAGAACCAGAAAAAAATATTATTGGCCACTTATGTATTTAGACATTATTCAATACATTCAAAATTGTGATATTTATTAGAGAAAAGAAAAACAAGATCCAATAAACCACTAAAACCAATTAAAATGGAACAACTATTTGATTAAATTAAAATTAACTTAGTCAGACCATTAACAATAACCAATAAAGTTAATCAATATATAATAATAATAATAATAAACTATCTTACAAAATGGCCAAAAACAAAAGCAATTCAAAAAATGGATACAAAATCTATAGCTGAATTTATTTACCAAGATTTGATTTGTTAACATAGATGTCCAAAAGAATTGTTATTAGATTAAAGAACTTATTTTGTGAACAAAACATTAACAGAATTAAGTCAAAGATTTGGAATTAAGAGACTATTATTATTATTATATTATCTATAAACAAATGGTTTAGTTGAAAGATTCAATAGAACATTGTGTAAAACAATAGCCAAGATCAGCCAAAAAAACCAGAACAAATAAAATTTGTTTATATTATCAGTATTATTTGTCTATTAAACAATAAAGCAAGATACCATACAAGCAACACTATTTAAACTTGTTTATAGAATAGCAATATTACCAGTTAAGATAGATATCAATACATATCCAATGAAATCAATAATAAAAGCCAATTTTCAAAAAACATTGTTAAAAAGAACATACAATTTAATAAAAACTTTAGAAAACAAAAGACAAAAAGCAATTAATAACATCTAAAAGTCACAAGCAAAACAAAAAAAATGACATAATAACCAATTATCAGAAAAACCAGTCGAATTTAAGATTGGAGACAAAGTATTTTTATATTATACCAAAATAAAAAAACAATAGAATAAAAATTTAATTCTAAATAGAATAAACCATTTTATATTGAAAATTTTTTAGAAAATAGAGCTTATAAATTAAGATAAAACAACAAAATTTTAGCTAAAACAGCATATAAAAATTGACTGAAACCATATTACAACATAGCATTATTATCTATCAATAATATTTTACAACTAGAAGTACAATAAATACTAGTCCAACCAGATAAAATTCCATAAAATCTAGAACCAATCATAATTATTGACACAAACACATCAAAATAATTAACAAAAACAGTATATAAAGACCCAATACATATAACAAAAACAAATAAAAAGATAAAAATTACTGATAATATTTATTTATTAACACAACAACTATTTTAACTAATTAAATATTAAAAACTAAACATAAAAATCACAATTAATTAACAAATTATTCAATATACAGAAACAAAATAGAAACTTTAATATGAAGTACAACATAAGATATACAGAAGATATAAAAATATAGTAAAAGATATAATAGCAAAAGTAAAAATATCTATAAAAACACCAAAGACAATAGTATTATATAAAAAATTAACCAAAATAAATTGAAAATAGTGGACACAACAATTTTCAAAGAACTTTTGTTATTATTACTTGGGACAAAAGCTCAATATTTAAAACTTATATACAAATAAAACAAAACAGATATTCAATATAATAATATTACAACAATTCAAACAATTTATTAGAAAAAACAATCTATTTATACAAATATAAGCAATATACTAATTATAAACAGAGTTTTAAGACTGTCTGGAAATATTATTATATCCAATAATAAACACAGTAACCATCAACCAATTGGAAAAAATTACTAATACTCAATTTGAAAAATTACAGACCAATATTGTCCAAGTAATTTTTAAGAAAGAAATAATAGAGCTAATCTAAAAAATATATATAAGAGATTTAAGAGATCTTAATAAAACTCAATATTAAAAAAAAGGAATAATGTTACTTATAAAAATTAGGAATTATAATAATAAATAAAATAGCCAATCAGAAATAGACATAGTAAAATGGAGAATTTCAAAATTTTTTTGAAGAATTGCAGAATTTCAAAATTCCAAAATTCTTTTTAAGAAATTGCAGAATTCTATGATTTTCTTTAGAAATTACAGAATTTCCAAGAATCTTATATAACACAAATTATATATATATAATAAGAATATTAAAAGTAGAAAAGTATTCAAAGTTTAAAATCTTAATATCTTTTCTTTAAAAGATAGTTTTCTATAACTTGAAATAGAAACACATTAATATTAATAAAACATCTACTTATTATCCAATTCATGTTATTGTCATTTAATTAAAAATATTATTCAGTTCTATACTATCAACACTTTATATTGATAAAATCCAATATTTAACTACACTAAACCAATAACTCTTAATTACAACTATTAATAAGATACTAATTTTTTATTTTTATTTTTTTGTTTGGTTTCTTTGTTATTTACTAATTAATTAAAGAAATTAAGCACTGAATATTTTGACATCAAAAATAATCTGATAAAAACCTAGAAATAAGAGTAGAAATTTAAAAATAGCTTATCAGAAGAACACAACTGCCAAAATAAACCAGCCACTATGCTGAAGAAAAAAATTTATGAAAAAAACTATTAATTAAATCTCTGTTTATTATACAAAGAATTCAACCAAAATTTTTAAACTCTAAAACCTTCAGAAATTACCAATATTACCAACTATTGAGCACCAAGTTACAGATTTGTTATTTGTTTCAACACCCTAAATAATTATTTATAATATCACTATAACTGATAATAATAGAATATATATTGTTATTAGACCAAAGAAAATCACTATCAGAAAAAAAAAAATTGGCAATAAAATAAAAAAATATATGTTTAAAAGCATAACAGCAAACATACTATTATCTTTTAATATACTTGGAAAAAAAATTAAAAAATTTTTGCCCATAGACAAAAATCTGTTATATAAAAGACAAATAAAGTTCTATAGTTGTCTTAGTAAAATTATAGAAAACATAAAGCTTATAAAGAAAACAACTTCAGAGATACAAGTGAAAATTCTGAACATTATATGATTAGATATCTTAAGAGTTTTAACCATTGCTAAAAAAGCCAAAACTCTTATACAAAGATTTAATCTTTTAAATACAAAACTTAGCTTACTTCAAATATTATATATCTTATCTACAAAAAACTTTAACAAACTAATTAGCTTTAAGTTAGACAAAATTTTTTATTAGACTACTCTATAAATAACTTGATTTTGCCAAAACTTAATTTCTTTGGAAAAAATAATATTATAGTTAAAACTCATAGTTTTTATTAATTATTATATATATTAGCTACTAATATTACATAATTGGCCATCCTATTTTTAGATAGTAATCATTGATTTGATTAATAATCTGATTATTGATTTGATTATTAATTATTTTTAATAGCTATATAAGCAATGAGTTTTTTAGTTATAGAAAAGCATATACAAATCAAAAAAATAAAATAACAACTTTATTTTAATTCTTTTTTTATTACTAATTTCTTTTTTTCTACTTTTAAGTATTTAAATATCTTAGGATAAAAATTATTTTTTGGCATTTACATATCTTTTTTTTAACTCATATAATTGTAGCATTTGAAAATTATTGAATAAAACATAACTGAAAAGCATATTTTATATCTAATATTGAATTCTAAGAGTGCTAACATAAGACATAAAATTATACCAGTGTGTTATTATTTGTTGATAGTACAAACTATCTTTCTACTTTCAGATTCTCTGGTTATCTTTTGAAAAATATAGTAATTGAGATATTTTATGAAACTGATCTTACACATTAAATTCTTACTTATTCAATTCACTCTTTGAAGTTGAATTTTTTTGATCCACTCTATTATTATACAATTTTGTTTTCTTTTGTTATTTATTATCTTGTTACTCTAACTCATAACAATATAAAAAACTTAACTAAAACTTTTAAATCCGAAAATCTTCAGAAATTATTAACAATATAACTAGTTATTAAGCATTAAGTTATGAGTTTGTTATTTATTTCAATGCTGAAATAATTATTGGTAATAGTATTAAATAAAAGTTTATAAAATTTAAAAACATATTCAATATTATTTTGTTGTAATATTTTCATAATTTATTTGAATACCAAAAAAACCAGCTGCTTTTCTATTAAGCAGATCCAAAATTAAATTTAACAATTTACTAAAACTAATAAAATACATAATACCAAAAAAGTTTTATTTGTTGTATAAACCAGCAAAAAATATTTTTGATGTTATATTTTAAAAACTACATTCAATATTTTATGCTTTTTTGTTTAACTCTCTATAATTACATTTATTTTAGACTAATTAATTTAAGCTTTAATACCAATTTTTTATTAATTATTAAATAATTTAATACTACTTTGTAAAAAAAATTATCTAAAATATTTTAAATTATATGGTTTTTGTTTATCTCAAAATTTTTTATTTTTTTTATTAACATAAGACTTAATATGTATTTTTTTAACATGCTAAAATTCTGTTATTTTTGAAACTTGATATGACTTTTTAGTCTTTAATAAAGCAGACTAAATAATATTAAAATAAGTATTTGAATTAAAAAGTATTATTACTTTAAAAATATTGTTAACATCAAAAAAAAGCCAAAGTTTTAAAAATAAATTTAATGTGTTACTTGAAACTAAGCAAAATGTTTTAACCAACTTAAAGACCAAAGTTTTTAATTTGTAAAAACAAGATAAAAATTTAATAAAGATACTATTATAGTCTTTAAACTAGAATTTGAAAAATATCTTATTTGCTAAAAGACAGACTATTTTATAAACAATATTTTATATTCTATTTATATTTAAAAACTTTTTATAGCAATAAAATTATTAATATACATAATAGCAATATTGAGTATTAAAACTTTAAAAAATTTATATTTTACTTTATTAATATTCTTTATATTAAATTTTTATTGATTTTTATTGATTTATACATAAAAAGTCTTTAAAACTGTATTTAAAAAATTGTTTAGACCAATAGTAATATAAACAATATTGTAATTAATATTAAAAAATTCATTTATACATAAAATTTTTTTGTTAATTAGTGTATTTATCAAGTTAAATAAAATAAAAATAAAATCAATAATTTTTATAATATTTTTAGAAGTTGTTCAAAAGCACTTGTATGACAGGAGTTACTCCAGTATGTTATGTTTGTATTGTGATAATATTGAGATTTCAGATCATATTTTTTCTTGCATAGTAGATGATTCTGTTTGCCACCAATTGTTAAATGCTTATGCAGTTACTTGGAGTGTGCTTTTTGGTCTTCTTTACTCCTCTTTATGTGTGTTTTAGTTGCTATTCTCCTGTGTTTCAAATATGGTAATGTGTATAGTTCTTTGTAAAGACTTTGTTTTTAATAATTAGCTTCAAAAAGCTGTGTTTATCTTTGAAAATGCAAAAATTGCAGGTTAAAAGATTGTGGATTTTGTGCATAACTTTTGTTTTGCTTTCAGAAATAAGATTTAAGTTGTCCATGCTAAGCATTATGTATTTATGGAAAAGAATAGACTGATATTACATAATGGTTTAGCTTTGGTTTTAGTCTCTGGACTGCTCTTAGTGCTTTTTATTAGTGTGGTTAGATTGTTCAGTATTACTGAAACATTTGGTATTAGCTTTGAGTTTCACAAATTTTATTTGTTTTTTTCAGATATTAAAGATTTTGTTTCTGTTTATATAGATGCTTAGTGTTGTTCTAATTGGCTTGAGTGGCTGGTCATGTGTAGAAAATGCATAATTTATGCCTAGTTTAGATTGATTATTTGATGTATTGTACTAGATAGTGTTTGGATCTTGCTCATTAAATATTAATAAAAAAAAAAATTTTTGAATTTTTTTATATAAGAAATTTAAAAAATAAATTATTAACCAAAAAATTAATTAAATTCAACACATTTTTTGAAACTAAAACAATACTTAATACTATTTTTATTAAAATTATTTTCTAAAATAATAAAAATGTTCTTATTAAATACATTAACAACAAAGAAATTAATAATAGTTGCTTAATCTAAACACTTTTCTAAAGATGTTTTTATATATAAACTTAAAACAAAAACTAATTATTTGTTTTTAAATAATAAACAGATTAATAAAAGTTTATTAAGAATTTTTGAAATTTTTAAAACATATTTAATTAAGTATTTATTTACAATTAAAATAATATTAACACTCAAATAACCTAAATTCAAACCAAAAATAAATACTTTTATATCTGTAAACTTATTTATAATTTATGGTTTAACACTAAAATAAAGCTTGGTTTTAATAATAATTAAAATATTATTTTTTAATTTTTTATATTATCTAACAATATTATTCTGCCTAATAAAAATATTTATATTTTTAATATTATATATAACTATTTTCTAAGTTAAGTTATTTATTAGAAACAAAAAAAAGATACTATACTATTATCCAAACTAAAAGACTTTAATTTGTTTATAATTAATTTAATTAAATCTTCTAAAACCAATATATTAGTTTTTAAATTACTAATTTTAACAGTAAAAATTTTAGATATATTAAAAGACATATTTTAAGAAATACTAAAATCAATACATAAAACAAAGAAAATAGATAATAGCTTATTAACAATTATGTTTATTATTAAGTTAATAATAGAAATAAATAATTTTTTTATGTGGTTTAACAACAATAAAAGAAAAAAATTAGTTAATTTTAGTAATATAATTAAAAAAATTCCAGAAAGTATTCTATTATATTTAATAAAAAGCCAAAACCAAAATAATAAAATCATTTTTAAGATTGTTAACTAATATATTCATTAATAAAACATTAGAAGATGATATAAATAGAAAAGTTTTTAAACTATTACTTATTATAAAAACCCAGATTGTATTACTAAAAAAATTAAATAAGATACAAAAACTTGTTTTTTAACATAAATAAAAACAAGATATTTTTTATTATATTTTTAAATTTCAATCAGGTAATTTGAGATTATTTTTGCAAATATTTAAAATATAATTTAAGTTTCTATATATAACATATTTAAGAAATAATAAACCAGCCCAAACTAAATTAATGTCTTTAAAAACAAAAATCAAATAAATAACAGTATTTTTATTTATAACAAACTCAAAACACATAACAGCATAATATGTTTGTATATAAAAAACAGAGTTATAAAACATAAAACAAGTTTTTTTATTATAAATTAGAACCAAACTTAAAACATTATAAATAATAATACTTATTAACAAAATATATAAGAAAGCATAATAGTAGTTTTTTAAATTTTATATTTCTTTGTTAATATTGGCTTTGACAACATGTACTAAATTTTTTCTTAACAAATTTAATTATTAAAAACAATTAAATTAATAACTTTAAAACTTTTAAATTTGATTAAAGCTTTTTGTTAAAAACTAATAAGCTGTATTTTAATAAAAACAATTTTATTAAACTTAAATAATATTAATTTAAGCACTAATTTAAGAAAATCTATTGAAATTTTCTTAATTATAATTTTTTAATCTAATCTAATATTGATTTTTTTTAAATTAATATTAACCAAAATTTTTTTTATAGTTAACTGCTTAATAGCTTTTAGACTAGCTTCAAATATAAACAAAGTCCGAATAATGTCTTAAAATTTTAAGAAACTGATATTTTTCTAAAATTATTAATTTAATAAAACATTTTTTTAACAGACTTAACTTTTTTATTTAAATTTTTATTAAATACAGTTACAAAATTAATGTCTAATGTAAATAATTTAACCAAATCAAAACTTTTTTTTCTTTAACATAAGATCTAATTGCAAAATAAAACCAGTTAACAAAGGTAGTAAAAAACTAAAAACATTATTATTTTTATTAAAACCAAAATTACATAAACTAAAAAAAAAACCATATCTTTTCAAAATTAAATTATTTTATCTTTAAGGTATTAGTATAAGAGTTCAAAAACTTTTTACTTTTATTTTTAATATTATAGTTAATATTATGTAATAAAATTAGAAAAACTTTTTGTCTTTTTAATTTTATAACCACAATTAGAGTAAAGAGTAAAAAAGCTACAACTGGTATTTTCTCTTTGGTATCTTACAAAGTTTTAACCAGAGAAGTTTTTTATGTTGTAAAAACAACTAGACAGAATATTTTAAAAGCTTTTTTTTTAGTTAGTAATAGTAAAAAGCTGCTTTTGGTAGCTGTTAAAGCATTTTTTTTATTTTTGACTGGTTTTTTATCAGTTAAAGTTTTCTTAAAAAATACACTTAAATTAGTCCTAGTGTTGCCTTTATCTCTTTAAAGACTCCCAAATTTTTTAATAACAAATTAGTTAACAAGCTGGTTTTTTTTTTGTAATTTTTATATCAGATGCTGTTAATACTTTTTTTTTAAAAAAATAATCAAAAAGACTAAAAATTCAAAAAGTAAAAGCAATTGTTTGTCTTTATTATTGTTATATTAAATTCTTTTGTAGTTTTTAATAAGATTTTAAATGAGATCTTTATTGTATTATTTGACATATCATTTAAAATAGGCCAAAATTAATTATTGGCTGTATTGTTAAATGTGGTTTTCTTTGGCAAATTATTGCCAATTTTAGAAGCAAAACAACAGTCTTTTGTTAAATTATCTGTTTTTAAGAACTGGGCTGATCAGATAGAAACTAACTTAATTTTTTCTCTGGTTTTTAGTGCTGCCATTAATAATGTTTAAGAAACTATTACTAGTTATTAAAAATTTGCTGGATAGAATGGCCTTTACTTTAGTATTTAGTATTACTTTTAAGATTAAATTGGCTTATGTTAAGACTGTTTTCCAGTCTATATATGGTTTCTTAGGTGTAAAGTCAGTATTAAAAAACAATATAAAGCTCTTTTGTGTGAAGTTTGCTTTTCAAGAGTCTTTAGAAACTGCTTTTTTGGTTGAATTTATAAGTTTTATTTACTTGACCACTCTTAAGATTGCCAAATATTTAATAGTTTCTAAGACTGGTTTTTTTTTGCTGTTGTTGTACTATATAATATGTTTTTAAATATGTTTGTTGTTAATATTAAAACAGCATTTGGTGTTTTTGGTAAAATTGTTTGTATTGTACTAAAATCTGTTGATGTTTAGTAATATATTGTTGTTTATTTTAAGAAACTAAATACTGCTGTATCTGCTTTGATTTATTGATTAATGCTAGTAGACAAAAATAGTATTAGAATTTTTTTTTTGATTAATTAAAATAAACTATTTTATTTTATAATAAATTTAAGACCAAGTTGGTTAATCTTCTTTTTGACTGTATAGTTTTTAAAATCAGTAATATGATTTCTTAAGTTGATAATATTACTTGAGTAAAAAAACCAATCCAAAGTTATGGAAAAAATGTGACCAAAAACATGATGACATAAAATAACACAGGATAATATAAAAGAATACAGAATAATATGTAATAACTTAGGATAACATAATATAAAACTTGATAATATATTATAGCATAAAATAACTAGTTAAAACATAAGATAACTAATAATAATATAAAAGAACAAAGTAATAACAGAAATAGTAAAACAATAGTTAGTAAAAATGAAAAAATTAAAAAAGCAATTCTGTAGAACCAAAAAAAATATATAAAAACAAGTAGTTGTAGAAATTAGAAAAACAGTCAGAAAAAGAATTAATTTTCTTTCCATATAACTATTATATTTTATGAAAAATAAAAGATCTATTTGAAATCTGAAATTATCAATATATGATTATTAACCATCTTATGTTCCCTTTATATTAATCATTGTTTTGGGTCAGATGCTCTTAACATAAATGCCTTAAACTCTTAACAACCTGGACCAATTGTTCTTGATTACAGTAATTAACAATACTAATTTATTTATTTTTTTTTTATTTTTTTTTATTTTTTCTTGTGAAGCAGCAATATAGAAAAATTAACTGTCTAAGAATAGACTTCATGATAGTCTAGTAAAAAAGGAAAGCTCTTTCTAAGTTTAAATATTAACATTATCTTGGTAGCTTACCAGAAGAGCAAAAAACACCACCAGATCCTAATAACTGTATTTATTAGCTTGAAGAAAATAGTTCACATTCACATACAAAAAGTTGCAATATTGCAAAACATCTTTTTGTAACTTATAACCAAAAAACTTTACAGATAAATTCATATTAATTAAACAGATCTTTAAAGACTAATAACACTAATACATCAAATAAGCCTACTGAAAAAAAACCATTAAAAGTTCCCTAAAAACCCAAATCTTGAGCACCAAATGTTATTACCATATTCTATCTAGTTTATTCATAATATTTGGTGCTCTTTGTAAAATTATAAAATCCACAGAAACAGAACATCTTAGAAATTCACAAAAGTAGGAATCATTAAGACAGTAGAAAAAGATTATTTACCATATAAAAAAGCATTATTTTAATACTTTAGAAAAGATTTGAAAATATCACTTAAAGCTATTATTGCTGAAAGTAATTTTTGTTAATATCTATATGTAAAAATTGACTGTTTGCTAGGCTAAGCAATAAATACAAGAAGAATTGGAGAACAAATACACCAAAAATTATTGACATACTCAACAAAAATTACCACTCAAGCCATAGCTAAAACTTTTTGAATAATCAATAGAGAAATTGAAAAATACATGGCACAATAGTACTCTCAAGTAAAAGAAAAACAAATAGCAAAGCCCAACTTTACAGAATCTGAGTTCAAATCCAATAATACAATAGCTGCATAAGAGCAAGCCCAATCCACAGTTAACAAGAAATCAAGATTTTTCTCACCAACTACTCTGTCATATTATTAGATACCAGAAAGTAGAATTCTATTCAATCAATCCACAAAAACACAAACAAAAACTCCAAAAACTCTCAGAACTCTGTATCTTTGGGGCCATAACAATAATCTTTGGACAAAATCTCTAAGAGAATACAAATTGTTATTTTGGAATCTTATTTCAACAGCCAGCCAACTTGGCAAAAGCATGTTCTCTTAGGCACCACCACTAGCACAGTTTTTAATAAAGTTAGCAACCACCTTTATAAAAAAAACAGTTATCTTGCTATTTATTGATTCTAATAAAAGAAAACAACTAATATTAGTACTCAAAGAACAATATAATACATCATTACCAAATCTCTTATTATTAATAAATTAACTACTTTTTGTCTTTTAAATAATAGTATTACTTATAGAATATAAAAATTATATATTAGTATATAAATTAGCCAATTAGAATAAACATAGTAAAAGTAGAATTCCAGAGTTTTTTTAAAGAAATTGCAGAATTCCAGAATTATAGAATTCTTATATGAGAAATTGCAAAATTTCAAAATTTCAGAATTTCTTTCAAGAAATTACAAAATTCCAAAAATTCCAGAATTCCTAATTACAGAATTGAGAAATTCAAAAAATCTTATACAATGAAATTTATGTATATATAGTGGTAATATTAAAAGCAAAAAAGACATAATTCTAGTTTTAAAACCTCCAGTTTTAATTCCAAATCCATTTTTTTATATGATAGTATTTTATAACTTAAAGTGAAAACATTAAATATCAATAAAAATACTTATTACAATCACAATCTATTATTGCCTTATCAATAATTTATGTTAATAGTTATTGATACTTAAATACACTGGACCAATAGTTCTTGATCATAGTGTTATGAGTAAACTTGATAGATAATAGAAATGGTAACATTTGGTGCTCTTAATTATTGGTGATGTGTCTTCCACGTAATTCTGTTGGCTTTAGTCTTAATTATCAGTCTTTGAAGATCTATTCCTAGATGAAAATTTACCTGTTGAGTTCTTTGGTTATAAGGCACAGAGTTTGTTTTTTGTCAATTGCAATGTTTTCTATAAATGTGAGCTTTCTTTTCCGAGCTAACAAACACAATTGTTAGAGTCTGGCATTGTCTTTTCACCCTTCTGGTAAGCTAACAAAATAACATTAATATCCAAAAACTTAGAAAAAGGTTCCCTCTTTTATCAGGCTATCATAAAGTCTATTCCCAGACAGTCAATTTTACTATGTTGCTGCTCCACAAAAATAAGAAAAAAAAAAAAAAAAGAAAAAAAAAAAATTAGTATCGTTAATTGTCATAATCAAGAGCAATTGGTCCAAATCATTAATAGTTCAAGGTGTTTATGCTAAGAGCATCTGTCCTAGAATGAAGATATAAGACAAAAATTAATTTACATAAATTCTACAAAGTTTGAGAACATGAATTTGTGATTCTGATTTCTTTAATAATTGGTTTATTTCAAAAAATGAAATAGGGAAAATAATAAATAATGAAAAGATATGGATATTTGATTTTTGTTTAGAGGTTTGTATATATCTGTTTGTCTTTTTTTCTAACTTTTACAACTACTTGCTTTTATACATTTTTTTGGTTTTATAGGATTGCTTTTAATTGTCTTGTTATCACTAGCTATTGCTTTGTTATTTTTGTTATTGCTTTGTTTTCTATGTTATTGCTAGTTATTCTATGTTATAATCTGTTTATCTGATGTTATTACATGTTATTATGTATTATCCTGAGTTATAACATGTTATCCTATATTATAACACATTATCCAATATTATTGCACACTATTCTGTATTATCCTGTGTTATAACATGTTATCTTATGTTATAACGTGTTATCTAATGTTATTGCATGCTATTCTGTGTTATGTCACATTTTGGTCATGTTTCTTTATAACTTTGGATTGGTTTTTCTACTTGGGTAACATTATCTCTCTCTTTTTAAAATTGAGCTTCTGTGAAACCATATGTATCTGTTATTATGGCTTTATTTGTGTAATATTCAATTGTTGTCTTGAGTATTATCTTTTGTAGGTTTTTGAACTGTTGATTGGTTATTCATCCTATGTTGTTAACTGTTATGGTTTTCATAGATCTGTTTAGTAGTACATTTGGGCAATGTTAGAAGGCAGCATATAGTCGGTACGCTGCTTTGTAATATAGGGTTAAGTTGTTTCTTTTTATAAATTTTTCTACTTGTTGCATTGCTTCTTTGTTGAATGTTCTCTGGCTGAGATCTTCATATAGTGTTTTCAAGTCAAGCTGTTCTCCAATTTTGTAGAACCAATAGGCTGGCAAAAGTCTTTCTTTCCATTCCTGGGTGTTGTTTAGTGTTCACTTCCCTGTTTTGGGGAGTTTGGTTCCACAAGATAAAAATTCTTTAATTTCTTTTATCTCAGGGACCAAGTATCTTTTTTTGTAATCTTTTTCTTGTTCTTTGCCTCTTTCTTCTCCACCTCCTACCCAAAAGCAATTTTTCCTTCAACATTGCTTTTTGGGCAGTGGATAGGAGAAAGAATATTTAGTTTTAATTGAACTTTTGTCTTCCTCTCTTCTGCTTTTATCTTTGTAATGTATCTCTTTTTTATCAATTGTTATTTCTATTTGAGATGTCGATTTTTGAATTGTTTCAAATAATTGTTTAGAAAATTAAAATTTGATCTAAAAGGTCCATGTTGAAATTTCTATCATTTTTTGCTGCTTTTCAGATGCTATATATATTTGAATTCTCCAATTTAATTTGCTGTTCATTATCTACATTTCGATAATAATAATTGGTTCCAGATCTTGTGGTATATCTTCTGGTCTGATTAATGAAATTTGTGTTCTTAGTTGAGGTACTGATAACAATGATTCCTGTTTTGCATAATAAATTTTTAACTGATTTCCATGTGCTACTTTCTTTAAAATCCTGTTTTCTAATTGTAATTTGTAAGCTCCATTTCCTAATGCTTTGTGTATGTAAAATGAACCATCCCATTTTGGGTCAAACTTTCTATTTCACTGTTTCTCAGCTTTTGTATGATGTAACAGTACTTGGTTTCCAATCTTGAATTCCATTGGTTGTTCTAATAAGTGTTTATTATGTCTTTTTTTTTGTCATTTTTAAGTATAACTAATATTGTCAGCTGCTGTTTTTTAATTGTTTTCCAATGTTTTTATTAGCTGGTACATTTTTTGGTATAAGGTAGCTTCAAAATTTTCTTCATTAATTGTTTCTGTTAGATATGATAGTATCATTTGTTCAATTGGTAATATAGCTTTTCTTCCATAGACTAGTTCAAACAGTGTGAACTGAGTTGTATTTTGTTTCAATATTTGGTATGCAAAGAGTACAGAAGGTATAAATAAGTTCCATTCTTGTCTGTTTTCATGACTTATTTTTGCTAGTGCTTTGCACAGTGTTCTGTTAAATCATTCTACCAGTCCATTCATTTGTGGGTGGTATGGTAATGATAAGAGTCTTTTTATTCCAAACTGTTGGCTTAGTTCAGTTAGCATATTATTAACAAAGTGTGTTCTCTGATCAAATAATAATTTTTTTGGGCATCCATGTTAGTAAATTAGGTCTTGATGCACAAATTCGGCTACTGTTTTGGTGTCAGCCACTTGGATTGCTCTGGCTTCTGACCATTTTGTAAAATAATCTACAGCTACAGCAATATAGTGATTTCCTTGGAATATAATTGAAAAAGGTCCAACCAAAGTCAATTTTGATTCTATCAAATACATTTCCAACTGGAATGGGTCGAAGTGGTTCTGTTAATCTTGCTCCTTCTTTTCACTGGCATGAATCACAATTGAACATGTATTCAAAAATGTCTTTGTATATTGTTGGCCAATAGTATAAGTTTAGAGTTCTTTCGAGAGTAGCATCTTTGTTAAAGTGTTCTGCAGTCGGATCTGAGTGCATGCTATATAGTATAGTTTCTCTTTTACTGTCCTTGATTAGTCATTATGAGTTGAAGTGGTTTTGGTGTTTTTGTTAATATAGTTGGTTGTCTTGAATAAAATAATTTCAGGCTTGTTTTTGTATGGTACTCTGTTCCTGTTGAGATAATATTTCCTTGAAACATAGTGTCAATAGGTACTGATATAGTTGTTAATAAGTGAGTGTGTCCATGGATCTGGGATTAGGTTTGTGGTATCCTCGACAAACTGTTGGCATTGGTGTTCTTGAATTCTTCCTTGTAATGGACTTTGAGTGGGAATTGTTACAGATAAGTACTCCATTTTGCATACTTTTTTTCTAGTTGTGGATTATTGAGTAACCAAATAAGTCCTTTGTGATTGGTATATAGGTCAAATGGTTGATTGAGATAATGTTTCCAAGTTTGTATGGCCCAATAAATGGCAAGACATTTCAGATCTGTTGTGCTGTAATTATTTTCTGCTGGGCTAGTGCTGCGACTAGTGTAGGCAACTGGATGTTCTCTATTGTCTGGTCCTATCTGTGATAAAACTGCTTCTAGAGCATTTTTCAAGACATCCATAGTGACAATGAACCGTTTAGTGAAATCTGGGTAAATCAGAATTGGGGATGTGATCAATTACTGTTTGAGATAGTCGAATACTTTCTGTTGATCTTTTTTTCACAAGTATGGTACATATTTGAACAACAAATGATAAAGTGGTTTTATAATGTTCAAGAAACCTTTGACAAATTGACAATAATATTCTGTCAATTCTAGAAATTTTTGTAATTCTTTGAAGTTAATTGGGGCTGGAAAATTCTTGACTTTTTGGACTTTATCTGGATTGGGTTTGACTTTGTTTTTGCTGATTACATGTTCTAAGAACTTTAACTCAGTTTTTTCAAAGAAGCATTTATTGAGGTTGAGTTTCAATCTGGCATTACAAAGACATTCGAAGACTTGTTGAAGATAGAACAAATGATTATCAAATATTTCAAAGAAGACATTGGTGTTATCTAGATATACTATGACTGATTTCCACAGGATTTCTTTGTATACAATATTCATGAGGTGTTGGAATGTGACAGAAGCATTGTAGAGTCTAAAAGACATTATGTTAAACTCGAAGTTTCCGTCTTGAGTGGTGAACGCTGTTTTTTCTTTATCTTTGGGGTCCATTTCAACTTGCCAATAACCACTTGCTAGATTTAATGATGAAAACCATTTTTTTTTTCCTAGATTGTCCAAAATTTCTTGGATGAGGGGAGTAGAATAACTATCTCCTCATGTGATACTATTTAGTTTTTGGTAATCTATGCAGAATTGCACTTTTCTGTTTTTCTTGGTAACCAAGACTACTGGTGAGAACCAAGAGCTTAATGATTCTTTGATTAAGCCATTGTTGAGCATTCATTGGACTTCTTGTTTGATAAGATTGTTACCAGATGGAAGTATTTAGTAAGCTTATTGTTTAATAGGTCAAGCATCTCCTGTATCAATCTGATGCTTTACAATGTTGGTGCATCTGAACTTATTTTCACTGGCAAAAACATTGGCATACTGATTTAGAAGGACTTTGAGTTGCATTTGTTGTAAGATACTTAAGTTTCTTAAATTCAATTTATTGATCTCTTCTGGTGTGAACAAATAACTTTCTTTTGGCAAATTCCATACTTGTAAGATAATGTCACAGAATAAGAATAATTGTGCAAAGTCTGGAATGGACTGGGGTTTTTCAGGATTCTGAATATCTGTGGATATAAAACTGATAAGGGTTCTTTCAGGGATTTCAATGACATTTTTTGTTAGGTTGTAGATGAGAATTTTGAAGTGTTTATGGGCTTTGGCTGATAGGTATAGATTAGCAACATTGACTAGGGAACAGATTTCAGGTCTGGCTTCAAATAACAGGGCTTGATCTTGAATCTTTTGATTTACTTTGAGGATGTATTATTGATATGGGGGAATAGAGATAATGGTGTTAGTATAGATAAATTCTACCTGGTCACTGTTTTCCTCCATAAAGTTGATTGATATGTTTCCTCTTCTACTTGATCCAAACTCATTAATTCCTCGGGCAGTAAAGCTTAATTCTTCTTGGGTTGTTATTGGGGTTAATTGAGATATTTTGACTAGGGGTAGAAAGATAGTTTGGGCAATCTTTTCTTGTGATTCTATTTTGTAGGGTCTGTTCAAATTGTTCTGTAGTATCACAATGATGTTTTCCATGTAATCGGCATTAATGATTCCTTCTTTTATGTTGATTTTTTTCTTGGCTAGACTAGATTGAAAGACAACTTGTACCATTGTATTAACAGGAATTTCTAATGCTATCTTAAGATCTATTTTTACAAGGGAATGTGGGACTATAATAATGGATAATTGTCCAAAGTATTGTAGGTCAAAACCAGGATCATTGTCATGTGCTCTTTTGGGGCAGATTCTTTCTTTGTTGTTACTGTACCATTTTAGCTCTAGTTTTTTGGATAGGTTAGGATACGCAAAATACTGTTCTGTTTTGGTATCCTCAGTTGGATCTTAAAATGACATGTCCTCAATGGTTAATTCCTCTTCTTTCTTGAGCTCAGGTAGTTCAGTAATCAGGAACAGTATTTTTGGAAGTGGATTGAACATGAGATCACACTTGTCGCAGTACTGGAAGTGACAAGGGATTAAACAATGATTGCACAGTTTGGTATTTAAGTCAGCTAGTCTTTGTTTCTGTTCTTCTCAAGTTAGGGCCAATTCTTAGTAATGGTCCTAAAATGCATCCGGGTCATCCATAAAAAAATTTTCAATAAGATAATCGGGTTTATTGTATTTGGGTACAAATGAATTTTCTTTGATTTCTCATATTTCGCTGAGTGTGGCCCCTCTGGCTTTGGCATTGGCCATTCTTCATATTTTATGCTCATCGTGTAGGTAACTATCCAATCAATTGAGTGCTCATCTCCAAACATCCTCAATCGGGGTTCTCTTTCATACCCAATTGTTAATTAATATGGTGTATTGACAAGCCTTATCACATGTTCTTCTTCTGCCAAACACATCATTTCAGAGTTCTTTATCAAGCAAAATCTCACCACATATAAGGCACAGTGTGTTGTCTTATTTACCTTGTTGTTTTGGTTGTCCAAATCTTTCTAGTACACAAAGTCTGCAGTAGTATTTGGTAGTGGTGGGCCATTCTTTATTGTCTTCAATACATGCACCCATAGTGGATAGCTTTTTTCCACAATCAATACATATTAGTCTTGAAGGTTGGTAAAATAGATTTCTTTGGTCCAAAGTTACGTATCCTATTAATGACAATTAGGGCTCTTCTTTAGCTTTGCCTTTTCTTTTTTTTTCTCAGATTGGTGGTAGGAGTAGTTTAGTTTGATAGTTGTCCACCCATGAAACCTGATAGATCTCGATGGTCGGTGGTAGTGGTGTGTCTTCGAATTTAATAAGGGGTTCTTCAGTATGTTGGGTTTTGAAGTGTCCACACGTAGCTGGGACTTGGACATGCTGTCCGTTAAATGTGAGTTGAAGTTCTTGGGTGTTCCAGTTAAGAGTAGTGTTGGCTTTTGACAACCAATTGTTTTCTTCTAGAGCTTGATATTAAGTGGCTTCTATAACGAGTACTTTGGTAGAGATCTGGATCTTATTAATCTTAAAGGAGAAGTTGTCAATTTCTCCTATCAGGGTTTTTGTGTTTCCATCCATTGTAATGATCCAGGCAGTAGCAGCACAGTCTACTCAGTGACCTAGTTGGTCTATGAGCTGCTTCATAATTATGCTACTGGCTGATTTGCTATCCAGGATTAATTTAATGTCTATTTTTCTGACTCTGGCATTGGTGTATAGAGCCATTATTGGTTTATCTTCATTAATGGCTGCTCCACTAAAAAGGCTATAGGTGTTCAAATTATCGATGTCAAAAGGAAATATGGTGGCTAGGGTGGTGTCTTTGGTAATAGTGGCTGGTAAAATATTGCTTGTTGTTTGCTTAGAAGATTGGAAGATTTGTTCTACATTCTTCCCTTCTATAGGTGTAGATTTATCAAAATCCTGGTCTTCCATGAGACTGAGATAGGAAGCTTGATTCGAGTATCTAGTTGGCATCAATTAAGATTGGGCAGGACTGCGAAAGATTGGTTAAAACAGTCCACTGTTGGTTTGTGCCTGATTGTTGTTGGGATTCTTCCATCTCTAATTATAGTCTATGGCTCAAGGTTTGGGCTGGCTGTAAGGGGGAGTTTGATAGTAAGAGATTGCTTGTGTCATTGGTGGTAGTTGATAATAATTCTGGGGTGGTGGTTGAGTGTATGGGACTTGTTGTGTGTATTAGGGTGGTTGATTTTAAGATATGGGGTATTGGGATACCATGCTTTGCTGATATCTTGGTTGCTAGTATTGGTTTTTTTAATGTTGGTCCATGATCTTCTTTCTGCAGTTCCAGGCTATATGTCCAGATTTCTGGTAGTAGTAACAGTTGTGGGGATTGGTTTTCCAAGATTGTTGCTGTTGCTGTGGATATCTGTTGTTGTTATTTTCTTTCCATTGTGGTGGTTGATAGGTTCCTGTAGTTCTGGCTAAGAATCTCTTAATTTTTTGAGTTAGTTTCTTACTCAATTGGGTTATCTTTGCATTGATGTTAGAGGTTTCATTAATGGCTAAATTGATGGCTTGGGTATGATTTGCTTCTTGTTTTGCGAACTCAAAATTGCGAGCAAAAGCAATGGCGTCTTGTAAATTGGTCGGATGGCAGAGTTTTACAGATCTTAGAATACTATTTCACAATTCTTTAATGAATTGATTAAGAACTTGTGCCGCAGTGTAGTAGTCTCTTTCGATAGCTAATATTTGACAAAGAATTTGATTGAATCATCCGAAATAAGTAATTACTGCTTTATAATCTTTTTGTTTAATTATGCTGAATTGATTCTATAATCGGATTAAAGTATTGGGGTCGCAAAAGTATCATAGAAAGGTGAGCTTAAAGGTATTAAAGTCGGTTGGTTTTTCTGCAAGACTTTGATACCATAAGTCTGTGGTTTTGGTTAGAAAAAATAACAGCACTTGAATAGCTCTGTCATTGTTCCAGTTGTTGGCGGTGATTGCTTTCTTGGCTTTCACAATCCACAAATACATGTTATCTTTTTCCCTCAAGAATTTTTTTAACTTAGCAATATTTCAGTAAGCCATGATCTAGTTAATGGGTGGAGTATTACTGGTTATGTTTAAGAGGATTGGTGTCTGCATATTCAAGTGTTCTTCAGGTGTTAATGCTGGTTGTTTTTTTTTGTCGCTTAAACCACTAGGTTGTAAAATAGCTGTTCCTTTCATCAGGGGAGATGCTGATTCTGCTGGGTTTTGTGCTAGTGGTTGTTCCCAAGTTGACGTGTTTCTTTTTGTTTGACTGGCTGTTGGGGTAAGATTTCCAAACAGCAATCTGTATTCTTCTAGTGATTTGGTCTAACTGTGTTGATTCCAAGGGTGTGGATTTCCAAGAGTTTGTGGTGTTTTCAACTGGGTTTCTGGAGGTGGGTTAAATACAATTCTATTTTAGGGTGTCTAATGATATGATGGAGTTGTTGGGAAGAGGATTTTTGGTTTCTTGTTAACTGTGGATTTGTCTTGGGCAGTTGTGGGATTATTGAATCCATACTTGTATTCCTCCAGATTGGATTCTACTGGTTGTTGTACTTGAGGAAATTGTTTTGTCACATAGTGTTTAATGTTTGTATTAACTATGTATAGAGTTTCAGCAATTGCTCGAGTAGTGGTAGTTGTTAAGTATCTTAGTAAGCTCTGATGGATTTGTTCTCCAAGTTTTCCTGTGTTAGTTGTGTGGCCTAACAAGCAGTTGATTTTTGCATTGATATAGTTGCAAAAGTCACTTTCTGCAATAATAGTTTCTGTTGGTATTTCTAGACTTTTTTAAAAGTATTGAAATAGTGCTCTTCTGTATGAGAAGTGGTCCTTTCTTATTGTTCCAATAGTTATCACTTTTGTGTATTTCTGGGGTGCTCTGTCTCTGTGGATTTATAACCTTACAGGGAGCACCAAATGTTATGAGTAAACTTAGTGGGTAATAGAAATGGTAATGTTTGGTGCTCTCAATTATTAGTAATGCATCTTCCACATAATTCTGTTGGCTTTAGTCTTGATTATTAGTCTCTGAAGGTCTATTCCTGGATGAGAATTTACCCATTGAGTTTTTTGGTTATAAGATACAGAGTTTGTCTTTTATCGATTACAACATTTTCCATAAATATAAGCTTTCTTCTCCAAGCTAACAAGTGCAGTTGTTAGGGTCTGGCATTGTCTTTTCGCCCTTCTGGTAAGCTAACAAGATAACATTAATATCCAAAAACTTAGGGGGAGCTTCCTTCTTTTATCAGGCTATCATGAAGTCTATTCTTAGACAGTCAATTTTACTATGTTGCTGCTCCACAAAAATAAGAAAAAAAAAAAAAAAAAAAAAAAAAAAAAAAAAAAAAAGAAAAAAAAAGAAAAAATAAATAAATTAGTATCATCAATCACTGTGATCAAGAATGATTGGTCCAAATCATTAATAGTTTGAGGCAGTTATGCTAAGAGCATCTGTCTTAAAATGAAGGTACAAAACAAGAGTTAATTCACATAAATTTCACAAAGTTTGAGAACATGAATTTGTGATTCTGATTTCTTTAATAATTGGTTTATTTCAGAAGATGAAATAGGGAAGATAATAAATGATGAAGAGATATGAATATTTGATTCTTGTTTAGAGATTTGTATCTATCCATCTGTTTTTTTTTCTAATTTCTACAACTACTTGCTTTTATACATTCTTTTGGTTTTACAGGATTGCTTTTAATTGTCTCACTATTACTAGTTATTGTTTTGTTATTTCTGTTATTGCTTTGTTTTCTACATTATTACTAGTTATCCTATGTTATAACCTGTTTATTTGATGTTATTACATGTTATTCTGTGTTATCTTGAGTTATAACACGTTATTCTATATTATAATGCATTATCCAACATTATTGCACACTATTCTGTGTTATTCTGCATTATAACACATTATCTTACATTATAACATATTATCCAACATTATTGTGTACTATTCTGTATTATGTCACGTTTTGGTCACATTTTTTTATAACTTTGGATCAGTTTTTCTACTCGGGTAACAATAGCTATTAACAGAATATTAATTTTTTTTTGCTTTTGCTTATTTTTTTATTTTTTTTTATTTTTTTTATTTTGTTTATTGTTTATTAATTGATTATGAATTAAGCACTGAGTTACTGACATTAAAAATTGCCTGGTAAAAGACTTCACAAGAGAGTAGACACTTGAATTTAAAAGATTACTTATCAAAAGATTGCCAGCTACCAAGCTAAGAAAAAAATTAACAAAATTGCAATTTCAGAAAACTATTAGAAACAACTATTGAATCTCTGTCTATTATACAAAAGACTCCACAAAAACCTTCAGATATGAAAATCTTCCGATTATTACTCATCAGATTACTTATTAAGTACCAAGTTATGTGTTTGTTATTTGTATTAACACTTCAAATAATTATTTGTAACATTTGGTGCTCCTTGTGAAGTATAATCTAATAGAAAACCAGCACTAACAACAATTATCTAAAAAAGTGGTAGACCAAGAAAATATAGAAAAAAACCATTTAAGATTCATAAAATCCTTATTTCAGCATTATAAAAATCATCTTGGATTAACAAGTAACAACTGGCCAGCAGAATCAGCTTTCAATTTCTACATCAATAAAAAAATCAAATCATACTTAAGAGCCAAAAAAAATTTAGAAGCTGCTTTCAACAACTTTAACAGTAAATTATTCTAAAACACCATACTGTTTTCAAATTATTTGTTTGTATCAACAATTACAGAAATAAATAAAAAAATTGGAAATTATGCACAACAAAAATTTTCTATTATTTTTGCAGATAAAAAAAACTATAAATACCAACAGAAACACCAAAAAAGATACAATTACTTACTTGGAAGAAACCAAGAATAGTTTTCTCCATTTATTTATTATATTATCATATACCAGAAAATACCATCAACATAACATCAGCAGGTGTATCCACATTAATTATGAAAACACTATTAGCAAAAATAATATTCTAAAGCAACCAAGAAAACGCCAATTTATTGGGAACTTATAATGATTACTTTGAAGAATTTAAATTATGATTACCAACATCATTTGAATTTTAATTACTGTCATTTCAACCTAATTTCGGAGTTGTTAATCCTTGGAAAATAACCAACTTGGAAGAAAAAGAAAAAGAAAATCAGAAATTTACTTATCAAAACCCAATCTTAGAAAATTTGAAAATTCAAAACCTGATTGTTTTAACTTAGCAAAATCAAAACAATCCAAACTTCACTTTTATTGTTCTCCAAAATTTATCTTCAGTAATCATAATTGATTCACTACCAGTTGCACTAATTGCCAAACAGCAACAACAACAGCTACAACTACCACTTTAGCAACAACTTTAACAACAACAACTACTATTAGCACCAATGGCCTATGCTCTAATCACAAAACTCAAGAAATTTACTAGTAAAAAAAATAATGCCCAAATATGACTCAACAATGTAGAAAAAGCCATCACAGCCAATGGGTAAAATGATGCCAAAGTCTTTCAAACAATCTCATATTTTTTTCAAGATACAGCCAATTTATGATACCAAAATTTTACAAACAAATCCCAAGATCTTAATACATTCAAAGTCATATTCTTATAATATTTTAGCAATTATAACAGTATCAATTACTTAGTTATTATTGAAACAGTTACTATTTACTTGGAACATTTCTACAAAAATCTGTGCCAGATTTAGGCAATTGAAACTGACTATTTTACAGCACTATAGATCTTGAATCAATTCATTCAAAGTCTTTACAGCAGTTTATTGTAACAAGTACATTTAATGTATCTAAATATGCTCCAAAATACAGTTGCTCATATCAGAAACTTTGAATCAGCTGAATTAAAAGCCAACTATGTTCAAGTCATAAATCTAGTAATAAATAAATTATCTAAACTGGATTCTAAACTAAGGCAATTAAATAAGTTAATCAACCAGAAAATAGAGAGATACTTAGTTAACAACAACAATCCAGCAATCTATTAGCTATCATAACATTGTAAAAATTAAAGAAACCCAAATCAATTTTAGAATCTATTATATCTATTATTAGCAGCAAATTAATCATAGCAATTAGAGACATGCATTTGCTACAATTATAGTAAATAAGGCCATTTAAAAATAAATTGTCACACTAGAGTCAATAATCAATAATCAGGAAACCAATATCAAAATTCCAATTGTTGGTTTCAAATTCCAAATTATTCCCCAAATTAAAATCAATATTAATTCTATTACTTACAAATAACACAACAATTAATATATGCACTTTTAATTTATCAAACTTCAGCTCCAGTTATTTATCAACTGCAGCCGCAGGTTATCTATTAACTTCAAGTCTTCCAAACACCATCACAAAATTCAGTTCAAATGTCTGGAAATTTAAGACTAAAAATTATCTACATTCAACAAAACTGGCAATTAGCAATAGTAATTTACCAATTGATTTTCAGCTCATCACAACAGCTTTTAGAATCATGTTAGTGAAGTTTGGAAATTGAATACAACCAAAATCCAAACTTCCAGAACTATTTAAGTCTCTTAGTTACCCCAGAAAATACCCAATCCAACAAACTGGAAACTAATTAGAAACAAACACTTATTAACAACATACTTCCAGCAACTATTATTAACAATGAATCACTAGTTGCAATTTTTTCTTTTAAATTAGAGGAACCAGTCAAAATACTTTTATTTAGTGAAGCCACTCTTGAATCAAAATCTATCACTACAATGTATACCAATACCAAAATTAATAGTCAGTTTATTAAACTGATTTTAAACAGTAGATTAACTGGTAGTATTATTATGTAACAATTCATAAAACAATTAAGTTGCTGAGTTGATTGTGCTACCAGCACCAGAACTATTACAGCCAATGGAGTGACTAAAACTCCTATTGGTGAGATTAACAACTTTCTGTTTAAAGTTAATGGTATTATCACACCCATAAAAGTTCTCATTATAAAAGTTATCCAATACCAAACTCTTATTAGTAACAACTGGCTGTCCAAGACCAACATGGTGCTCAACTGAAACATTCAAGAATTATAACTAAGCCAAAACAGTTAGAACATATGAGTGCCAGCCACTTGTAGTTATTTTAAGACCACTACTAACAAACAGCCACTAATTGAGCTTAAAGAAGAAAAAAAAACCTACTTGAGAAATGTATTAGATATTATGGACTAAAGAAAAATACAATGAATTAGTACTAATATTTACATAAAAAGAAAAGGAAAAGAAAAAGGAAAAAGAAGAAAAAAAATCCCAAGCAACTATATCTACATATATATTATATATTATCACCACTTAATACCAGCCAAATTATTATTGACCCAAATTAATTTGTATTGATTGTAACAAGAAATTGTCAACAATGAGCACATGTTGTGGTAACAATGAGAAATGGCCAATGGCCACAAAATATTATTACTACTCATATATTTTTAAATGCTTTAGATAGCCAAAAAGACAAGAAAAATAGAACAATAAATCATGCTTTGCTTGTAGAGAAACTCTTTTAGACAAAAGAATATAGAACAACATTTCTGGTTATGGAGGAACATGTGACAAATTGTGTCAATACACAATTCTCATAAGTGATTGGATAAAAAAAAAATGCCAATAGATATTGCTTAAAGGAGAGCTATAAAACATTTGGATGGCTGTCTACATAATGACAACAAAATATGGAGAATGGCAATTACCAAAATCGAAGACATAACCCCAAAAAAAATCAAAAAAATCAAAAATAATCTGCTAGAACCCAAAGAAAGTATTTGGATTCCAAACTTTGATATTATTTTTAACATGATAAATCCTAAACAATTCCGTAAACACTACCAAAAATTAGCACCCATTAAAGAAAAACAAGAGCAAGAGCAATGTTTAGAACAACTTAATACCTGTTTATGTGACTATTGTTTAATTCTCTGTGATTTTTAATATTGTAATAATTGTAACTTTATTTACAATTTACTACCATACATGATTTACATGATTCTAGAAAAAAAAAACCAATCAGTAAGTGTACTGCAGAATTGGAATCGAATCTCAATTTAAATTCTGACAATAACAATAATAACAACAGTTTCAGCTCAGTTCAAAATAACAACAACAACAAAGACAATTCAAACTTTGATTTAAGTTCAGAATAATATATCGCACTTCTTGATTTTTCCAAGAAGCAGAAACTTAAATGGTTCAGTGATAATAATAAAAGTATTATGCCAGAATGCATGCATAATACTGATACAGAATTTGATCTGCAATATTCAGAAAAAAATGCCATCAAATTGGAATCACATTTGTGTACTTGTATTGATTTGAAAATAGCACTGGAAATTCTAGCAACAATCATAGTTCAGCTAGTATCTAGGAGTAATTTAGTAAAAAAAAGGATTAATATAAAAAGAAAAATAATTAATGCAAAATATATAAGAAATATTATTGCAATGCTACAAAATAATTCTGAAAAAGCTTATACTATTAAGTCAAATAAAAAAATAGCATAGACAATATTTCTGTCTTTGATTAAAATAACTCAATTAGTACCAGTGGAAAAAAAAAGTTAGAAATGGCAGCAAGAGGAATAAATGGATTTGAATCTATGAGTAGGATAGATATACTAGTTAATATGACAGAAAAAAAGTCATTAACAAGGAAGAAATTATTTTTATCCATCAATCAGTTTCAATTCCACTATATGACTAGTACATATTAGTAATAGAGAGAAAAGTAAGAGATCAGCTCCAGATTTTTGAAGCAGAACCAACTATTTGTAAATCAGAAAAGATTGAAATTACTAATCTCTATATACCAGCCAAGAACCATAAACACATCAAAATTTCTATCTATAACACAACTAGAGACCCTATTGAAATATCAAAAAGAACAACTATTAAATATTTAAGCACTGAAATTGAGGACCAATCACTAAATACCATTCCAGATTTTTTACAACTGTGCGAATATGTGAATATTACATTACAAACAATATACAGATAAAAAAAATGTTATTTGCTCCAACCCAAACAATTGGAACAAATGAATTTGGGAAACTTAGACCTATTGCAACAGATACAACTCAAGATACTACTTAACAATTTCACTAATATTTTTGCCAGTAAAAATAAATTTGGTAGAACTGACATTATTTACCATTAGATCAAGACTAAAAATACAATGTTAATCAAACAATAAGCATACAAAGTACCACTAACAAGCCATGAAATCATTTAACAGAAAATTAATTAAATGTTAAACAATAGATTAATTCAATCATCAATGAGTCTATAGTTATCACCAATGGTACTAGTTCACAAAAAGAATAAAAAAATTTGTTTTTGTGTAGATTATAGAAAACTCAATAATGTTACTTATAGAAACAGCTATCCAATTCCATGGGTTCAGAAATTATTTGATGCTTTTGGAGAGAAAAAATGGTTCTCAATACTGGATTTAGATAGTGGTTATTGACAAATAGCCATAAAACCAGAAAATAAAGAAAAAACTGCTTTTACAACCAGAAAAAAGAATTTCAAATTTGATGTTATACCATTTGGTTTAACCAATACACCAGCCACTTTCCAATAGCTCATAGAAATTGTTTATACCAGACTACTATAGAAATCAGTAATTATTTATCTAAATAACACCAATGTATTTTTAAAGACATTTGATAATTATCTTTATCATCTACAGCAAGTGTTTGAAAGACTGAAATAAACAGAACTAAAGTTAAATGTTACCAAATGCTTTTTTGGCAAAACAGAATTGAATTTTTTGGGACATGTTATAAATAAAGATAACATTAAGACAGATCTGAATAGGATTGAGATAGTTAAAAACTTTTTAGTACCAACAAATTTCACAGAATTAAAAGAATTCTTGGGATTTGTTGAATACTATTGTTGCTTTATTTAGAACTTCTCTAAATTAACTTAACTACTTCATCAGCTTTAAGCCAAAAATGTGAAATATGAATGAACAGAAACTTAACAAAAAGCTTTTGATATATTAAGAAGAAAGCTGATTCAAGCTCCAGTACTGATTTATTTAGATTACAGCAAGTTATTTATCATTACTATTAACATATCTGGTCAAATATTGGGAGCAGTACTATTTTAGAGAGGACCAAATAGATGAGAATATCTAGTAGCATATGCCAGCCAAAGTTTGAGTTCAGCTAAAAAGAACTATAGAATACCAGCACTAAAACACTTAGCTATCTATTGAACAGTTATTAAATGAAAAGAGTATTTAAGCCAGAAATTTGAAATATACACTGATCACAAAAGATTGACATCAATCCAGAAGCAAAAATTTGAAAATAACTATTATATCAAATAGAAAATAAAACTCTTACTATTTAAATATACAGTACATTATAAAAAAAGAAAAAAAAATAGAAATGCTAATAGTTTGTCATGAATAAAACAAATCTAAGAACATTTCAACTCAAAAATATAACAAAAAATAAATATACAAAAATATTAACAACTCCAATACTATATTAATACCCAACAGTTTAAGGAAAAATTATCTCAAAAAGAACAAAACAGCATAAAACAACAATCAAAATATTTTATCACTTACCAAAATATACTATATTAGAAAAACAGAAAAGATCTATATCAGCCATTCAAAGTAATCACAAAACCAGAAAAAGAAACAATATTATACAATATGTATTCAGATCCAACAGCAAGACATTTTCATAAAAAAACAACTATAGAAAGAACCAAAAAAAAATATTATTGGTTATCAATATATTCAGACATTATTTAATATGTTTAAAATTATAATGCTTGTCAAAAAAAAGAAGGAACAAAACTCAATAAACCACTAAGATCAATTAAAGTGAGACAACTATTTAATAGAATTGGAATTAACTTAGTTAAACTATTAACAATAATTAGCAGAGACAATTGTTATCTAGCAGTAGTCATAAACTATTTTACAAAATGGTCAGAGGCAAAAGCAATTTAAAGAACAGATGCAGAATTCATAGCCAAATTTGTTTATTAAGATTTGATTTGCTGACATAGATGTCTAAAAGAATTGTTATTAGATCAAGGAACTCACTTTGTAAACAAAACATTAACAGAATTAAGCCAAAGATTTGGAATTAAGAAACTATTATTATCATTATATCATTTACAAACAAATGGTTTAGTTGAAAAATTCAACAAAATATTGTGTAAAGCAATTACTAAAATCAGTTAAAAAAACCAGAACAAATGGAATTTGTTTATATTATCAGTATTATTTGCTTATTAGACAATGAAGCAAGATACCACACAAGCAACACCATTTAAACTTGTTTATAATAAAACAGCAACATTACTAGTTAAGATAAAAGTCAATATGTATCTAATTGAACCAATAATAAAAGACAACTTTCAAGAAATATTGCTGAAAAAAACATATGACTTAATGAAAACTTTAGAAAACAAAAAATGAAGAACAGCTAATAACATTTAAAAGTCATAAGAAAAACAAAAAAAATGACACAATAACCAGTTACTAAATAAACCAGTTAAATTCAGGATTGAAGACAAAGTACTTTTATATTATACTAAAGTAGAAAACAATGGAATGGAAAATTTGATCCCAAATAGAACAGATCATTTCACATAGAAAAAATTCTAAGAAATAAAGCTTATAAGTTAAGATGAAACAACAAAATCTTAGCTAAAGCAGCACATTGAGATTAACTGAAACCATATTATAATATAGTATTATTATTTATCAGTAATATTTCACAACTGAGAGTATAATAAATATTAGTCTAACCAGATAAAATTCCATGAGATTTAGAACCAATCATTATTATTAATACAAACACATTAAGTTAATCAAACAGAATAATATATAAAAACATAATATATACAACAAAAGTAACAATAAAGATGGAAATTACTAACAATATATATTTACTCACACAACAACTATTCTAACTGATTTAACAACAAAACATGGAAATCACAATCAACCAACAAACCATTCAATACAAAGAGAATAAAAAAACTCAATATAAAACACACAGAAAACCAGAAAACACTATAGACAAGATAATAATAAAAGTAAAGCTGTTAATAGAAATACCAGAAACAACTGTATTATACCAAAAATTAATAAAAAAAATTTGGAATTGGTGGATACAACAATTTCCAAGAAATTTTTGTTATTATCACTTGGAACAAAACCTGAATATTTAGAACTTATACACTAACAAAACAAAATGGTTATTCAATACAACAATATTACAGCAACTTAAACAATTTGTAGAAAAGAGCAATCTGTTTACACAAGCCAGAGCCATATATTGATTACATATAGAATTTTAAGATTGATCAGCAATACTACTTAATCCAGCAATGAATATAGTTACTGTCAACCAATTGGGTAAAATAACCAATGCCCAATTTGAAAAATTACAGATAAAAATAACCCAAGTAATTCTTAAAAAAGAAGTTTAAGAGTTAATTAAAGATAGAAAGTTAGGAAATATAGAAAATTTTAACAGAGCTCAATATTAAAAGGAGGAAATAATGTTATTTATAGAATATAAGAATTATATATTAGTACATTAATTAGCCAATCAAAATAAGACATAGTAAAAATGAAATTCCAGAATTTTTCTTAGAGAAATTACAGGATTCCAAAATTACAAAATTCCCATATAAGAAATTACAGAATTCCAGAATTCCAGAATTCATCTCAAGAAATCCCAGAATTCTTGGCTAAAGAATTAAGAAATTCAAAGAATCTTATACAATAAAATTTATGTATATATAGTAATAATATTAGAAACAAAAAAAAACAGAATTCTTAATTAAAATCTCCAGTTCTAATTCTTCATTCATCTTTTCATATGATAGTATTTTATAACTTGAAGTAAAAACATCAAATATCAATAAAATATTTATTAAACATTACAATCTATCTTTTCACTATTAACAATTTATATTGATAATTGCTGATACTTAACTATACTAAATCAAAAGCTCTTGATTATGATTATTAACAGGATATTAACTCTTTTTTGCCTTGGCTTATCTTTTAATTTTCTTTTTATTATTTTTATTATTATTATTATTATTTTTTATTTCTTTGTTTATCGTAGATTTACTAATTAATTAAAAAATTAATGCACAGAATACTAACATCAAAATATAGCACTGGTAAAAAACCCAGGAATAAAAGTAGACACTTAAGATTAAAGATAGCTTACCAGAAAATACTGGTTACCAAGCTGAAAAAAAAATTAATAAAATATAGATATTTCAGAAAGCAATAGATAACAAATTAAACTAACTCAAGAGTTAAGGAAACTAAAAACATTATACTAAGATACCAATATTGAATCTCTGTCTATTATACAAAAAACTCAACCAAAACCTTTAGATTACCAAAACCTTCAGATATTACCAGCCATATTAGCTATTGAGCACCAAGTTATGGATTTGTTATTTGCTTCTAGATTCCAAATAATCACTTGTAACAATATTATTGAGCCAAACTTGAGCATTGTTTTCTTTACTGGTAAACTTTGGGAGTGTATGCCATTAATAATAGTTGTAGTTATTAAAGTTGTTGTTGTTGGGGTAGTGGTTGTGGTTATTGTGGTGGTTTTGTAATTGGTACAACTAATAGTAGATCAATTACAATTACTGAAGGTAAGTTTTGAAGAACAATAAGAGCTGAGTTTAAATTATTCAGATTTTGCTGGATCTGAATAATCAAAGTTTGGATTTCTGGGTTTTCTAAGATTGGGTTTTAATAATTAAATTTCTGATCTTTGTTTTTTTTTTCTTTTGAGTCAGTTATTTTTCAAGAGCTGGTAGCTCCAAAATTAGATTAAGATAATAGTAATTGAAATCCTGATGGTATTGGTAATCATGATTTGAATTTTTTAAAATAATTGCTGTAAGTTCCCAATAAATTGGTTCTTTCTTGTTTGCTTTGGAATGTTATTCTTGCTGATAGTGTTTTTACTAATGATAATGTGTTTTTTAATAGTATATTGATAATACTTCTAGGCATATAGTAATAGAATAGGTATATGAGTGAAACTACTCTTGGTTTTTTCTAAGTAAATAGTTGTATATTTCTTGGTATTCTTACTGGTGTTTGTAATTTTCCTTTGTTGTTGTCTGCAAAGATAATAGAAAATTTCTGTCTGGTGTGTTTCTCAATTTTTTTATTGATTTTTGTGATTATTGGTGTAAATAAATAATTTTGTAAAAGTATGATGCTCTAAAGTAATTTATTATAAAAATTAATAAGTGCTGCTTCTGGATTTTTTTGGTCTTCTAAATGAGATTTAATCTTTTTATTAATATAGAAATTAAAAGTTAATTCTGCTGGCCAATAGTTGTTTGTTAATCCTAGGTGAGTTTGATAGTATTAAAATAAAGCTTTTGCAAATCTCAAGTGGTTTGTTTCTGTTTCTTCTGGTTTTGTTATTGTTTCTGATAATTATTGTTAATATTGGTTCTTTGCTAGATTATATCTTACAAAAAGCACTAAATGTTACAAATGATTATTTGGGTGGTTTAGAATAAATAACAAACCCATAACTTGGTGCTTAATAGCTAAATAATATTGGTAAATCTGAAGGTTTTAGTTGAGTTTTTTGTATAATAGACAAAGATTCAATGGTAATATTCTTTGGTAATGTTTTTAGTTTTTTTCCCAACTTTTAAGTTAGTATGCTTTGGTGTTTGTAGTCTTTTAAAATGTTTTATTCTATCAATTTTTTTTTCAGCTTGGTGGCCAATTTTCTAATAAGCTATTCTTAAATCCTGATTTGTTTATTCTTATTTCTGGGTTTTTTACCAGTCTTGTGAACATTAATTGTTTAGCATTTAATTCTTTTAATCTGTTAGTAAATCAACACAACAAAAAAATAAATAAATAAATAAAAAAAAAATAAAAATTAATATTCTATCAATAGCCATGATCAAGAGATATTGTTTTAGCATAGTTAATTATTAGATATTCATTTTTACAGGTAATTATTTGGGGTCTTAAATCAAATAACAAACCTGTAACTTAGTGCTAATAGTTGAATTATGTTGATAATATCTGAAAGTTTTAATGATCTGAAGATTTTGGTGGAGTTTTTTGTATAATAAACAGAAATTCAATATTGGTATCATAGTATAATGTTTCCAGTTTCTTTAACTTTTGAGTTAATGTGTTTGGTTGTTCATTGCTTCCTGGAATCACAATTCTGTCGAAAATTTTTCTCAGCATAATGGCCAGTAATTTTTCTGGTAAGCTATCCTCAATCTTTGAGTGTTCTACTCTTATTTCTGAGTTTTTTACAAGTTACTTTAACATTAATAACTCTGCATGTTTAATTTTTAAATCAATTAGTAAATGATAACAAACAATAAAAAAAAAAAAAGAAACAATAAGCCAAGGCAAGAAAAAGTTAGTATTCTGTCAATAGTCATGATCAAGAGCTATTATTCTAGTGTGATCAAGTATTGGATACTATTAATATAAAGTATTGATAATAAGAAGAGTAATTTAGATAGTGAATAATTATTTATTAATATTGATATTTCTAACTAAGATGTTTTGAACAAAGAGATCTTGGTCATAATTCTATCTGAAAAATTCTGCTTTTTCTGCTTCTAATGTTTTTGCTATATATACATAATTTGGATTCTACAAAATTGCTTACATTCTCAAGCAATGTGCTATAATTTTTTAAGCAATACTCATATTACTAAGCAATGTGCTTATGTATTAGTTATTATTCTTCTATTGGTTTATCTGTTTTTCTTACTATTTTCTTAAATGTTTTTTTTCTATGAGTAATATTATCTCCTCCTTTTAATATTGAGCTCTATCAAAATTTTTATTTTGAATTAGTTCTATGACTTTTTTTTCTAGTATCATTTGTTCAACTCTGTTTCATATATCTTTGATTTGCAAGTTGTTTATTCTTCCTTATTGGTTAATAATTATTGTTTCTATGTTTGAGTGTAGCAATATTTCTGGATAGTTTTGAAAGATTGTGTATAGTCAATATATTGTTTTAATGTGTAGTGTTAGATTTGTTTTCTTTTCAATAATGTTGTTACCAGTAGAATTTTAGCTATTAAATAGCATGAAATTATTCTCATAATTCTTATTATTAATTAGCATATACTATTATCATTTCGATTATTACTTATTATTTAAATTAAATTATCAAATATTAGTACTCAATCAATAATCTAATTTGTACTATAGAAATTAAAATGATCAAATTACACAATATTCTGAACTATTTAATATAGTTAAAATTCACCGAAATTGATGAAAATTGGCTGAAATAATCAATAGTTTGTAGAAATAACTTGTAGTTCACCAAAATGTATCTTTAGTTCACTAAAATTAAAACAAAGAGAAAAGTGCAAGTTCAAAAATTAGTACTATAACAAGTTGTATAAAAGAAGAGCTTCTCTTTTCAAAAAAATGTATCTTTTTATAATATTTTACCATAGTATCTTACTTTAGATATCTTAATTAGAACAAATCACCTTTTACACATTTTAAATAAAAATTAAATATTCGAAAACCAAATCCTTTAAATTATTACACTTGAAATTTCCTCAACACAACTAACATTTTAAAATTAATTAACTACCAATTTTAGTAATTTGTTAGTGACTTCAGGCCTGAATAGAAAATGTTTCCCTTGACAAAATTCTATTTCTTTTACATTTTTTTTATTTTTATTTTTTTTCTTATCATAATTATTAGGGTAGCTTATAGACAAGATTTCTGTAAAAGAGTTAACTTTTATAGCAAAGTAACTACATATTTTAATAAACTTCCAGATGAGCAATTTTTGAGAAAAAGTTGATGTTTACTACAATGTAACTACACAAAACAACTGGCATGAAATTGGCCATTTTACTTATAAGCCCAGCAGTTCAAATTATAGGAGATAATTTGAAGATAAATTCAGTTATTGGAGGTGCAACTGCTTCCAGAAAACGTAAAATTAGCAACAAATTGATATTAACAACAGTCAAAAAAAGAGACGAAAAACCTCTAGTAATATTTGGTGCTTTCCCATAGAAATAACACAACAACAACAAATTTAAAGTAGCAACCACACCAGACACAACAACTCTAAAGTATTATCAGTCAATTTATACTTACTGCAAGCAAAGATTCAACATCCAAAACGAAATTGAAATTCTCAAAAAAACACTATATTAATATATTGAAAACTGTATTAACAATTATTTTTTTGAAAACTACAATATTTCAGAAGTTAGAAGCAATCTTTACAATAATTTATTGCACTATTTATCATTGGAAACTAAAAATCTTAACAGTGAAACACTTGACACCTGCTTTTAAGAACTTAACTTTAACATTATTTAGTATTGTGAAAAAAAATATCCAGTACAATCTAAATACTTTTTTGACTTTGAATCAGAAACAGAAACAAACAACAAAAGCAAGAAAAAATTGAAACAACACTCAAAAACCACTTCAAACACTCCAAAAATACCAAAAACAACTGCAAAACACTTGCAAACACCTGAACAAAGAACCAGCATCAAATTAACACTTTTTATTACACCATTTTCTATTTCACTTGCTTAAATACAAACACCAAATTCACCACTTATTTATTTTTCAAGACCAGAAAATTTTCAGTCACTTAAAAATTCTACTTAACAACAAGAACCAATATCAATCAACATCAATCTTTTTGATTACTTACAGGAAAACAAAAGTAATCATTCAAAAAACTTGGAAAGTGAAGAAACTGAGTCAAAACAAAAAGAAACTACAGAAAATGAAAAAAAAATGGCAACTACATATATTGCAAAAATTTCTGAATTTGCAGAAAAAGATAACAAAACCAGTCCACAAAAATAGTTAAATAAAGTTGGAAAAGCAGGAGATACCAATGGATGGAATGCAGCCAAAATGTTAAAAGCAATTTCTTATTTCTTATAAGGAACTGTTGGTAAATAATTTAAAAACCTGAAAACACTACCAGAAAATTGGCAAGCATTCAAAACTGTTTTTTTAGAACAGTTTACTAATAACAAAACTTCTATTATCTTTCAAAATTGGTTTCAAAATATCAAACAAGAACCAAGTAAATCAGTTATAATCTACCTAGAGAAGTTCAACAAACTTTTCAAAAGGATTTGCCAGTTGGAAACCAATGAATACTATTCTAATGCCCAATTTTAGATCAATTTATTGCTAAATTAAAAAATAAACTCATAAAAAAAGTGCATCCACATTTATCTGAAAATTTGGCCACTGCTATCCAACATGCAAAGAATTATGAAATGGCTATAAAGAAAGCTAACCATACAAAACTTGTAAATCTTGCTATTGGAGAAACTAGTTCAGCAGCTAAAGAAAAAATTGACCAACTTACAAAGAAGGTTGAAAACTATTTCACCAACCAACAACAACAACAACAACAACAAATACAAAGATATTAATTATCACAATGATGAAACCAAAACAACTACCAATCATTATCAAACAATTAAAACCAAAGTTGTTACTACTGTGAAATTCCAGAACATTGAATACAAGATTGTAAAAAACTACAATGAGACCAACAAAACAGAAACAATCAACATTACTCTTCACTACAGCAATCCTATTACCAACTTCCACCACAAACTTATTACTTATCCAGATTACAAAATCAAAACAATTACTATCAACCTGTTTTACAACAGCAATATCAACAACTTTTACCAACACCATAACACTAGTAATTACTCCCAGTCCAGCAATATCAAATACCTGCAAGAAAAGTAGAACAACAAAACCAATTTACATCTCAAAACCGTTTTTTAACAAACAACAACAGATTCAACTTAAACAACCAATTGGTTTCTCAAAATTCAATTCAACAAAGACCCAATCACTATTATATACAGCCAAGTTACTTAACCATGCCTGAAGAACAGAATTTTTAACAAACTGTACTTTCTGAAGGTGAAGTTGCAGCACTAAAATTAAACTCTTCTAACAATACTATTCCACCAGCCCAAATTGCTCAAAATACCAACCTCTTAGATATATTTCCATTTGAATTTGAAGCCAATGAATCACCATTCTTGCTTAACAATACAGCAGTCAATAAGCAAAAAGCAATTACTGCTATGTATACTAAAACTAAAGTAAAAGGAAAACAAATCCACTTGATTTTAAATAGTGGATCTACTGGAAGCATTATCATTTATCAATTAATGCAACAGCTTAGAAAAAACGTTGACAGACCAGTTCAAACTGTAATTGTTATAGCTAATGGCATGAAAAAAACTCCAGTAGGAGAAATTAACAACTTTCCATTTACTGTTAATGAAATCACCATTTCAGTTAAAGTTTTAGTCATGGATGTACTCCAATACCAAGCTTTTATCAGAAATGATTGGCTTCTCAAGACCAATGCAAATTTAGATTGGGAAACTCAGGAATTGAAAATTTCATACCAAGGGCAATACATTAAAGTACCTGCCATCTGTGGTACTTTTAATAAAAAATCTGAAAAACCCCCAGTATTTGAATTTGAAGAAAAAAAAAAACTACTAATCACTAAAATCTTTATGGCTTTTGGATTACCATCTAATTGGGTTGAAAAAACCAGAAGATGGAATGTAGTCAGATACTCTACACCAGAATTATAAAAACAATTATCTTTTATTTCACTTAAATACAAAGACTACAACAAAAAACTTTCATCAATAAGAACATATATCTTTTCAGAAGAGGAATATGAAACTTGCACCTGTTATTACTGTAAAGCATGCTATAAAAAACAATCTGAATATTCCAAATAAAGTGGAAAATAAGACAACACTTCTTGTCTCATATGTGGAGATATGTTATCAGAAGAATACAACTGAATTAATATTGTAATAAGAAGAGAAGTATGTAATCAAATCTGTCAATATGTCCTATTAATATTAAAAAAAGTCAGAAGAGGAACACTCTTTAATGCAGCATACAACAGTGCTTTTAACAAACTCTACTACTATCTTCATGATGCTAAAATAATTTTTGATTTAGCAATGGCTTTAATCAATAGAGCCACACAAGAAAATATTCACCAAATGAAAGAAGCTGAATACATTAAATATACAATAAAATTAGCTGAATTCAACTATGAAGATGAAGTGAAAACATATTATTAAATCACAAGTTATGTCTATCCAATCAAAAAAGCTTAAATTCAACAATTAAAGCAAATAAATATTTAACTATGTAAAGAATATACAATGCTTTGTAATAACCAATAGTGTTGTTATAAGTAATTATTTGGGGTTTCAAAACAAACCCATAACTTGGTGTTCAATAGCTAATATAATGATGTTGGTATCTGAAGGTTTAGGTTGTTTGAAGGTTTAGGTTAAGTTTTTTGTATAATGGACAGAGATTTCTATGTTATTTTATCTGTAGCTTCTTAGAATTGCAATTTATTCAATTTTTTTTTCAGCTTGGTGGCCAGCAATCCATAATTCTTATACATTCTATCTACTCGCAGGGGTCTTTTACCAGGCAATTCTTAACATCAATAACTTAATACTTAATTTTAATTAATTAGTCAACAACAAGAAATAACAAAATAAAAGAAAAGAAAAGAAAAGAAAAGAAAAAAATAAGCCAAAGCAATAAATGTTAGTATTCTGTCAATAGCTGTGATTAAGAGCTATTGTTTTCATGTGGTTAAGTATCAATTATTATCAACATTTAGAGTTGATAGTAAGCAATTGGATTTGAGATGCTAAATAAGTATATTTATTAATATTTTAGAATGATATGTTTCTAACTAAAAATGGTAATTAATAAATTTCTGTCTCTGAATTCTCTCTCTTTCTGCTTCTAATGCTACTGCTATATATACATATTTTTTAGTTTTACAGAATTGCTTTGGATTGTCTGTTCTTGCTAGCTATCATTTTGTTTTCTTATATTATAACTAATTATTCTATGTTATAACATATTATCTGATGTTATTACATGTTATTTAGTGTTATCCTGCATTATAACATATTATCCTATATTATAACACGTTATCTAATATTATTGCATGTTATTCTGTATTTTTTTATGTTTTGTTATATTTTTCTTTAAGTTACATTTTTTCCTTCTTTTTTTGATTGGCTTTTTTTTTTAAGTAATAGTGTTCAAAATGTTATGCAATTAACATTCTCCTGCCCAGCAAAAACAATAAATATAAAAGTGAATTTGAAAAACCTAAAACAAAGGAAAAAATTGCATCAACACCAATCTATCTTATTGAAAATCAATTAGCTCTACAACTCAAATACTTCAACAATAATGGCCAAAGAATCAAGTCAGAAAAAGCTCATAATATAGATGCTGAATATGATCTACAATATTCAAGAAAAAATACTTTGGTTTTTCAACCAAAATTTTTAACTAAAATCAATCTCAAAATTGCTTTTAAAATTCCACCAGAAGCAATAATACAGATTGCTTTCCAATTATTATTGGCAAGCAAAGGAATTAACATTAGAGAAAAAGTTATAGATACAGGATACATTGAAGACATTACTATCATGCTATAAAATGAAACTGAAAAATCATTCAAAATAGAGTATGCTGAAAAAATTGCTCAAGCAATTTACTTATCTTTAATTAACATTTTAGAATTACAATTAGTTAGTAACAAAGAACAATTAGGCAAAAGTAAAAGAAAAATACAAGGTTTTGGTTCAACTAGATGATTTACAGTTCCAGTAAACATAGCTCTTAATACACAGAATGAATCTTATTAGATTCTTCAACTTTTTCAACTAATTACTATTTCATCTTTTGGAGAACATCACAAAATTTACACCTGCTAAAAACTTACTACTACTCAATAAATCTTTGAACTCAATAAACAAATCTGTGTAAAGCATAAAATCTCAATTTCAAATGTTTATATACCAAAAAAAATGAAGAAATTCCGAGTTATATTTTACAACTCCAACAATTATCCTATTGTTTTATTAAATAAATTAGAAATTAGAATCATATATAGCAACATCTTTCAAGATGAAAACCCTCAAATTGTCTCTAATTTCATTAAAATTGTAAGACATACCCTACTTCCCAACCCAAACATTATCTCTACTACTAAAAGCTATTACTTTTTAAAAGAAAAACTCTCTTGAATTAACATAAATCTCTTAGAATCCCAACAACAAAGACAATTAAAACAGTTAATAGCTGAATTTGCTGACATATTTGCAAAAGACAACAATAATCTAAGAAAAACTAATATTGTTTAACATCAAATCCACACAAGAGTACTCCACCAAAATAACAACAAGCCTATTGAGTTTCATCTGCTAGCCACCAATTTATCAAAGAAGAAGTCCAAAGAATGTTCAATAACA
Source organism: Geosiphon pyriformis (assembly GCA_016748015.1). Taxonomy (NCBI): domain Eukaryota; kingdom Fungi; phylum Glomeromycota; class Glomeromycetes; order Archaeosporales; family Geosiphonaceae; genus Geosiphon; species Geosiphon pyriformis. Next base: position 460,415 of record JAAOMT010000352.1, on the reverse strand, counting down.
AATTAATCTAACCATTAAGAAGTTTATGAGTCTTACCAGTAGTTTTTGTCAAAAAGAAAAATGAAAAAATTAGATTCTGTGTTGATTATTGACAATTGAATAGTATCACAATTGGAGATGCCTACTCTCTTCTAAGAATTGATAACATGCTAAATGCTTTAGGAAAAACCAAGTTCTTCTCAACTTTAGACTTAGAAAGTGGATACTGGCAAGTCAAAATAGACCTAAAAGATCGGCCCAAAACAGCATTTACCACCCAAGAAGGAAACTACAAATTTAATGTTATGCCTTTTGGACTCTACAATATACCAACAACATTCCAGCAACTTATAAATATTGTATATAAAGAACTCTTATGGCAATCAGTAGTTGTTTATCTTGATAACACTAATATATACTCTTCAAGTTTTGATGTTTATTTAATTTATCTGCAAGAAGTTTTTCAACAATTACAGAAAGCAGGACTGAAACTGAATATTGAGAAGTGTCACTTTGGAAAAACAAGCTTAATCTTTCTTGGACACATTGTTAGCAAAGATGAAATCAAACCAAATTCCAGAACAATCAGTGCTGTCAAAAACTTTCAAACTTCCAAAAATACCACAGAGCTACAAAAATTTGTGAGATTAGTCTTATACTATTAAGAATTTGTAAAAAGATTCTCAGAAATTGCCAAACCACTCAATTATCTTACCAATAAAAATGTGCCATATCAATGGACTGAAGAACAACAGAAAGCTTTTAAAACACTCAAAACAAAATTGACAACAGCTTTAGTTCTTGCTTATCCAAACTTCAACAAATAATTTCAACTAGCCACTGATGTTTCACACATAGTATTTGGTGCCATCTTATCACAATTGGATGAAAATAGCCAGAAACAAGTTATTGCCTATGCCAGTAGAATACTTAAACCAACAGAACTCAAATATGACTCAATTAAATTAGAAGCTACTACAGTTATTTAGGCTTTTAAACACTTTCAACAATACCTGAAGAATGGAAAAAAATTTGACATTATAATTGACAATATTGGTCTCAAATGGCTCAATAAAAAGAAAACTAAACAAAGTGCCAAACAGTCTTAATAGAATGACTTCCTAGCAGACTACAAGTATATTATATATTATAAACCAGGAAAACTACATACCAATGTTAATAGCCTTTCAAGAATAAGACAAGATTAACACCAACAGCAATATTATTATAATTTACCAACCTAGTAACAAAAATAACCAAACAACAATAAATTCTAGAAATTATAACAACATCAAAAATTATTTGGAAACTCTTATCATACCAGAAAATTGGTTTCCAAATGAAAAAAATTGATTACAATACCAATCAAAACAATATTTCATATACCATAACAAAATCTATTATAAGAATTACAAAAATTTAAACCAACCACTCAAATTAGTACAAGAAAATAAAAAAGAAACAATTCTATACAACATGTACACAGATTTTTCTTCAGCACATTTGGAAAGAAATGGAACAATTCAGAGAACTTTTGAACATTATTTTTGGCCCCACATGCAAAAAAACATTCAACAATATGTAGAATTTTGTGATAGTTGTTAAAAAAGAGGAGAAACTCACCTCACAAAATCTCTAAATTCAATCAAAGTTGAACAATCTTTTGACAGAGTTGAAATTGATTTAGTCAAACCATTACCTATTACAATTCAAGGAAATTGCTATATTGCAGTTACAGTAGATTATCTTACCAAATAGTCTGAAGCTAAAGCCATCTAAAGAGCAAATGCAAAATCAGTAGCAAATTTCATTTATGAAAACATTATTTATAAACATAAATGCCCAATTAAACTTTTATCTGATCAAAAAACACATTTTATGAACAACTTAATACAAGAAATTTGTGAACAATTTAATGTCAAAAGACTTCTATTATCACCTTATTATTTCTAAACAAATGGACTTGTAGAATATTTCAACAGAACATTGTGTGAATCTTTAGCCAAAGTTTCAACAAATTTTGAGCAGGAATGGGATATTTTTATTTCATTAGTGTTATTAGCATATAAAACACTAAAACAAAATACTATAAAACACACACTATTTGATTTTACTTATAGAAGAACAGCAAGATTACCAATTAATTTCACAGTAGAAACATATCCAGTACAACCAATTAATGGAAAAAACTTCTAAAAAACACTCCAAAGAAGAGCTTACACTCTTCTTAGTACACTAAAAAGAAAAAGACAAATAACAGCCACTCATATTGAATACTCTCAAGCTCAACAAAAAGAAAGACATGATAACAAATTGCCACTAATTACTAATGAATTTAAAGTTGGGAATAAAGTTTTCTTACACAGAATTAAGACTAAAAAACAATGGAGTGAAAAATTTGAACATAAATAAAATGGATCATTTTATATTTACAAAATTTAAGACAATAGATCATATAAATTAAGACTTGATAACAAAGTACTAGCAAAAGTTGCACATAGAAATTGATTGAAACACTATCATTCCAGAAACAATCCTGAATCATTAATTTTACAAATTGGTACACATTCACCTTTAATTAATTCTAAAGATATTTCCTAAAATTTAGAACCAATAGTTATAATAGAACAACAACCAAACTTGAACATTTAATTTAACATTTTTAAATAACCTCTTTTAAAATACAAAAATAATAAATAATTACAAAAAACACTTAAACCCAAAAACAAATAAAGCTCTATACTCAACAATAATTTCCTTTATTTTTTTTCAAATTTCATTTATTAAGTAGTCATTTTTATCATGATTATTCCTCAAAATATTCAACAAATATTCCAAAAATTAATGTTAGTCTTGAAAACATTTTTTGACTTATTCATAATAATTAATAGAAGTCAAATTAATTACACTCAGAAAAAAACCACAATACTAGTAGTAAATTATTTTCAGAATTATCATTTCTATAGAAGAAAAACAAGAAGTTATTCTGGAATTCAGTTACCAGAACTGTTAAAGTAAGCATTAAAAGAAAACCTTTTATTTGCCCCTATTGACATTCTATCAAATGCCACAATCCAACAAAAACTTCTACTATTTTTTAATGAACAGAACAATGAATGTACTCTTATCTATAGATATTTTCATATTGAGAAAACACTTTATGAACAAAAACTGGAACTTGAAACAACAAACATCACTTCTGAAGCTATACAAAAACAAATTTACAATAAATTCAAGACAGCAGCTAAATTAACAAACATTTATTACAAACTTAAAGCAGTATTTAGACTCTATAATTTATTTAACACTTGTGAAAATATTTTACAAAATCCAATACTTCATCCAATGAAGATTAATATATTGAAAAGTTTACAGAACTGAAATTTTAACAGTTTTTAGACCAAATCTTTTCAATTATTTTGGACTACTATCTTGATATTACAGATAGTGCTTGGACTTTAACAGAGCTCAGTCTTGAGAGAAAAATTATGTTACCAATAGAATTTTAACTATTAAATAGCATGAAATTATTCTCATAATTTTTATTATTAATTAGCATATACTATTATTATTTTGATTATTACTTATTATTTAAATCAGATTATTAAATATTAGTACTCAATCAATAACCCAATTTGTACTATAGAAATTAAGATGATTAAATTACACAATATTCTGAACCATTTAATATAGTCAAAATTCACCGAAATTGATAAAAATTGGCCGAAATAATCAATAGTTTGTAGAAATAACTTGTAGTTTACCAAAATGTATCTTTAGTTCACTAAAATTAGAGCAAAGAGAAAAGTGCAAGTTCAAAAACTAGTACTATAACAAGTTATATAAAAAAAGAGCTTCTTTCTTCAAAAAAATGTATCTTCTCATAGTATTTTACCATAGTATCTTACTTTAGATATCTTAATTAAAACAAATCACCTTTTACACATTTTAAATAAAAATTAAATATTCGAAAACCAAATCTTTTAAATTATTACACTTGAAATTCCCTCAACACAACTAACATTTTAAAATTAATTAACTACCAATTTCAGTAATTTGTTAGTAACTTCAGGCCTGAATAGAAAACGTTTTCTTGACAAAATTCTATTTCTTTTACATTTTTTTTATTTTTTATTTATTTTATTTTCTTATTATAATTATTAGGGTAGCCTATAGACAAGATTCCTGTAGAAAAGTTGACTTTTATAACAAAATAACTACATATTTTAGTGAGCTTTCAGATGAGCAATTCTTGAGAAAAAGTTAATGTTTACTACAACATAACTACACAAAGCAATTAGTATGGAATTGATTATTCTACTTATAAGCCTAGTAGTTTAAATTATAGAAAATAATTTGAAGATGAATTTAGTTATTGAAGATTCAACTGCTTCTAAAAAACATAAAATTAGCAACAGACTAATATTAACAACAGTTAAGAAAAAAGACCAAAAACTTCTGATAACAATGTCTTTAATATTCTGTATTATCTTTTGATTGAATATTTTTTTGGCTTTATTATGATATAACTTCTAAATATTCAACTTTTGTCCTAACTGATAGTAGTAATATGGTATTTAAAGTTGTTCTATCTATTTTTTCCAATTTTTTTTTGAAAGTTTTTTTGTTAGAACCATAATAGATATTTTCTCAAAAGTGTTTTTTACTTTTTCTACTATCTTATCTGACCAGTTTTTTGTTTGGTTCTGTGGTTGCTAATATGATGTATTTTTTGCTTTTCTTTTTTGTTTAGTGTTTTAGTAGCAGATTGTTTGGTGGTTGATGATAATTTCTATGTTTATTTGTTGTTAATTTAAGATCTGAAACAATTGTTAAGCTAAGATGTAAATATGATCTGGTATTTCCATTTTTTTTGCTGCTTTTATCACGTCTACTGTGTCTTTATATACTTTTTTGGTTGATTAATTTGACATGTTTAAATCAATAATTATAATTGGTTCTAAATCTTGTGGAATTTTGTCTGGTTGGACTAGTATTTATTATACTCCCAGTTGTGAAATATTACTAATTGTTAATGATACTATATTGTGATATGATTTTAGTCAATTATCATGTGCTGCTTTGACTAAAATTTTGTTGTTTTATCTTAATTTATAAGCTCCATTTTCTAGAATTTTTTCTATGTAAAATAATCTATCTTATTTGGGGTTAAATTTTCTATTCCATTGTTTTTCTGCTTTAATACAATGCAAAAGTACTTTGTTTTCAATCTTGAATTCTACTGGTTTAACTAGTAACTGGTTATCATGTTGTTTTTTTTTGTTTTTTTTGTGACTTCTAAATGTTATTAGCTGCTTTTTGTCTTTTGTTTTTCAATGTTTCTATTAAGTTGTAAATTCTTCTTAGCAATGTTTTCTGAAAGTTGGCTTTTGTTATTGGTTCAATTAAATATGTGTTAACTTCTATCTCAACTGGTAAAGTTGCTGTTTTATCATACACAAGTTCAAATAGTGTTGTTTGTATGGTATCTTGCTTTATTGTCTAATAAGCAAATAATACTAATGGTATAATCAAATTTTATTCATCTTGGTTTTTTTGACTGATTTTGGCAATTGCTTTACACAATGTTCTGTTGAACTTTTCAACTAAACCATTGGTTTGTAAATAATATGGTAATGATAGTGGTTTTTTAATACCAAATCTTTGACTTAATTTCATTAATGTTCTGTTCACAAAGTAAGTTCTTTGATCTGATAACAATTTTTTTAGACATCCATATTGACAAATCAGATCTTGGTAAACAAATTTGGCTATAGATTCTGCATCTGTTTTTTGAATTGCTTTTGCCTCTGGCCATTTTGTGAAATAGTCTATGGCTACTACTATATAATAATTGCTTTTACTGGTTATTGCTAATAGTTTGACTAAGTTAATTCCAATTCTATTAAATAGTTGTCTCATTCTAATTGGTCTTAGTAGTTTGCTGGTGTTACTCATGAAATATAGAAAGTATATTAGTATATAAATTAGCCAATTAGAGATAGTCATAGTAGATGTAGAATTTCAGAATTTTTTTTAAGAGAAATCACAGAATTCCAGAAATTTCAGGATTTTCATACAAAGAATCACAGAATTCCAGAATTCCAAGATTCTTCTCAAAGAAATTGCTGAATTCCAGGAATTCCAGGATTCTTGGTATGAAAAATTGAGGAATTAAGGAATCTTAATTATATATATATAGCAGTAATGTTAGAAGTAGAAAAGACAGACCTCTCAGTTTAGATTTGATCTAAGCAATCTTTTACATTACAAATATTAATAAATAATTATTCATTATCTCAAATTCACTCTTCACTATCAACTCTTTATGTTAATAGTAATTAATACTTAAAATACACTGGAACAATAGCTCTTGATTATGGCTATTAACAGGATATTAACTTGCAATTGTCTTGGCTTATTTTTTTATTTTTTTTTATTTTTTTTTATTTTCTTTGTTATTTTTTGTTGTTTTACTAATTAATTAAGAATTGAAAAGCACTAAGTTACAGACGTTATAGAGACTGGTAAAAGACCTGTGAAACAAGGGTAGAGAACTCATAGATTTAAGAATAGCTTATCAGGAAGATTACTGGCTATTACATTGAAAAAAAAATTTGACAGAATTGCAATTCTGGGAGGCAAATGAAAAACAACTATTGAATCTCTGTCTATTATACAAAGGGTTCAACCAAAACCTTCAGATACAGTTAACCTTTAGAAACCAACATCATTAACATCAATTAAGTACCAAATTACAGGTTTGTTATTTGTTTTAAGACTCCAAATAATCACTTGTAATATTTGGTGCTCTCTGTAAAGTATAATTTTATAGAGAACCAGCATCAACAGTAATTATCCAAAAGTGGCAGAATTAGAAATAATCAGAACAAACCATTTAAGATTTACTAAATCTTTATTTTAACAGTACAGCCAACAATTGAGCTTAACCAACAATTATTATCCAGCAGAATCAGCCTTTAATTTTTATGTCAATGAAAAAATCACAGATTTTTTAGAAAGATCAGTTGACATTGAATCAGCAAGAGAAAATTTCTATACAGAGTTAATCCAATACACCAACTTACTACAAAATCATAGTTTTGCACCAATCATTAGGAAAATCAATCAAGAAATTGAAAGATATATTCAACAACAATTCCTTATTACCTATGCAAATAAGGGTAAAGGAAAGTTACAAACACCAGCAGCAACACCAAAAAAAATACAATTACCAACATAAAAGAAACAAAAAATTGAATCTCTACTATATTCATTATATCATCACACACCTGGAAGCACTATCAACATCACATCAACAGGCATGTTCACATCAAATGCAACATCAACATTTGAATGACTATCATTTCAAAGTAAACAAAAGAAAGCAGAATTATTGAGAACATATGGCAATTACTTTGAAGAATTCAAATTGTGATTACCAATACCATCAGAATTTTGATTACTGCCACTTTCACCAGACTTTGGAATCACTAGTCTTTAAAAGATAACAGCTTTAAAAGAAAAAAAAAAGAGGATTAGGAATTTAATTACCAAAACCCAATCCTAAAAAATCAGGAAGTTGAAACTTTGAATATTCAAACCTAGCAAACTCTGAACAATCCAAATCCTAAGTTAATTAATCAGCAAAACTTACTTCTAGAAATTATCATCAATCAACAACCAATTAATCCAATTGTTAAACAACTTCAACAGCCACTAATACTATCTCAGCAATTATCCTTTTAACAACTGCAACAACCAAACTTGGATCCAATGACCTATGTCCCAATAGCAAAACTCGAGAGATTTACCAGCAAAGAGAATAATGCTCAAGTATGGCTAAATAATGTGGAAAAAGCTATTGCAGCCAACAAATGGAATGATGTCAGAGCCATGTAAACAATTTCCTATTTTTTTTAGAATACTACCAACTCTTGGTATTAAAGCTTGGTCAACAAACCCCAAGATTTTAATGCCTTCAAGCTTGAATTTCTGCAATACTTCAGTAACAATAACAGCATTAACTGGTTAGCCAACACTTTTACCACCATAAAACAAGGGGAAACTAAAGCTGTTATTACTTATTTAAGACACTTCCATAGGAACTTGTGCCAAATACAAGCAATTGACATGAATTATTTTACAGCACCACAGATCCTAAACCAGTTTATCTGTGGACTGTGCAGTAGTATTCTCTAATATATATACTTAATGCACTCACAAACTCTCTAAGATGCAGTTACCAATGCATGAGATTTTGAATTCACAGAACTTGAAGCTAATCACACTCAAGCCATCAATCTAGTAATAAACAGATTATCTGAATTAGATTCTAAGTTAAAACAATTCAGTGATTCCATTAATCAAAAATTAGAAAGATACTTAGCTAACAATTAGACAATTTATCAACCTCCACAACAATGCAATAATCAAGGAAATGTGAGTTGTTTCCAGAATCAGTCATGTCTATCCTTCTTAACCAATCAACAGTAATAGCAAGAGACACGTGTTTGTTACTACTATGATAAACAAGAACATTTGAGAATCAACTGCAGATTAAAAATAAATAACCAATGATTGGAAAATCAATATCAAAACCCTAATTACCAGTTTCAAACTCTAAAGTATCAACCCAACCCAGAAATATATCAATCAAATTACCTACCAGTAACACAGTTTCCAATTTATCAACCACCCATTTATCAAACTCCAGCACCCATCATTTATCAGCCACAGTTGCAAGTAATATATCAGTCTCAACAAATTTAAACACTGCCACAAAACTTATCTCAAACCAGAACACAAAGGCTGAGAATGACACAACAAAACTGGAAATTGGTAATGGTTGTTTATTAACTGATTCCCAGTTCTTTTACCCAACAATCAAGAACATGCTCTCAGAATTTGAAAACTAAATACACCCAAAACCCAAATTCTCAACACTATTTAAGTCTCTTGGTTACCCCAGAAAATGTTTCATCCAACAACCAGGAACCCAACTAAAACAAATTACTTACCAGCAACATATCTCCAGTCATTATAACCAACAACAAATCACTAGCAGCAATTTTCATATTTGAATTCGAGGAACCATCACAAACACCATTGTTTAGTAGAGTTGCACTCGAAGAGAAACTTATTACTGCCATATATACTAATGCTAAAGTCGATAGTCAGACCATAAAACTGATCTTAGATAGTGATTCAGCAAACAGCATCATCACACAACAACTCATAAACCAATTAAGTGGCCAAGTTGATTGTGCTGTTAGTGCCAGAATTATAATAGCTAATGAAGTGACCAAAACTCCAATTGGTAAAATTAATGATTTCTTTATAGAAGTTAATGGTATCATTGTACCAATCAAGGTATTGTCATGGAACCCAATCAATACCAAGCACTCATTGGTAATAACTGGCTGTCCAAAACAAATGAGATGCTTGACTGGACCACTCAAAAATTACAACTCAGTCAGAATAAACAATCCACACAAGTACCAGCAACATGTAGTTATTTCAAACCCAGTAACAACATGTCAACACTACTCATTGAGTTTGATGATAAAAAAGAAAAACCTACCTGGGAAGCATACCAAATTTTTTGGGCCAATGCCAACCACAATGAATTATTGCCAATACCATCATGAGATGACAAAGAAAAGGAAAGAAGAGAAGAAGAACCTACCTGAAAAACCAACCAAAGTTATTGGAATAATAATAACCAAAGTGAATGGCCACTGATTTGGACTTGAGAAGAAAAAAGGAAAGGAAAGGAGAAAGAAAAAGAATCAGCACCTGTCACTACTTCTACTTATATACCAAATACCTACTTTCTATCACACCAGTCTAACTATTGCCAACTGAAACTAATATGTGTTGATTGTAACAAGAAATTGTTGTTAATAGATGTGTGTTGTGGCAACAATAAGAAATACTCTACTGCAACCAAGTTCTATTGCTGCCCATGCATCCTGAAATGGTTTGGAAGACCAAAAAGGCAAGAAAAATGGGACAACAAATTTTGTCTAGTCTGTGAAACAATCTTGTCTGATGAAGAAATATGGAATGACATTTCTGAACATGAAGAAACATGCAATGAAATATGCCAATATACTATCCTAATAAATAACTGAGTGCACAAAAAAACCCCAATTAATGATGCATAGAAAAAGATATTCTCACAATGAACATGAAATTTGGAGAATAGTGAGTGTGAAAGCAGAAGGTGCAATAACCAGTAAACTACTAGAAATCAAAAACAATCCCTTATTACTTCCTGAACCTAAATACATCCAAATGTTTGACATTTTTGATAACATTGAGGACAATCCTGAAAAATTCCATGAGCATTACCAACAATTGGCACTCACCAGAGAAGAGCAGAAACAACACTTAAAAGAAATTAACATTTGACTATGTGACTACTGTTTGATTTTATGTGACTTTCAATATTGTAATGAATGTGACCTCATTTACAATCCATCATCATTCATGATCTACATAATCTCAAAAGAAGAAAAACCAATTAGCAGTTGTGCATCAGAATTGGAATCAACTTTCAATCCCAATTCAAACTCTGACAATAACAACAATAAAAACAATAGTTCCAGTTCTATGCAAATTGGCAATAACAACAACAATAATTCAGACTCAGATTTAAATCCTGAACAATACATCACACTCCATTATCTCATCAAAAAACAGACCCTAAAATGGTTTAGCAATAATAACGGAAACATTATGCTTAAACATACACATAATATAGATACAGAGTTTAATCTGAGATATCTGGAAAAAAATACCATCAAATTGGAACCACATTTATGCACTTGTATTGATCTCAAAGTAGCACTAGAAATTCCAACAACAACAATAGTTCAATTAGCATCTAGGAGTAGTTTGGCAAAAAAAGGAATCAACATCAGAGGAGAAATAATTGATACAGGATATGTAAGAAATATTATTGTAATGCTACAAAATAACTCAGAAAAAGCTTATGTTATAGAGTCAAACAAAAAGATAACACAAGCAATATTCCTGCTTCTGGTTAAAATAGCTCAATTAATATCAGTAAGAAACAGAAAAGAACTAAGAATTACAGCTAGAGAGATACAGAGTTTCAAATCTATGGATAGAATAGATGTATCAGTTAATATGACAAAAGAAGAAATTGTTAACAAGAGAGAAATTATCTCCACCCATCAATCAATTTCCATTCTATTATATAATTAGTACATGGTAACCATAGAGAAAAAAGTAAAAGATCAGGTTCAGATTTTTGAGACAGAAGCAATACTTTGTAAATCAGAAAAATTGGATTAGTCAATCTACACATACCAGCCAAAAACCACAGTCACATCAAAATTCCCATTTATAATAACACAAGAGACATCATCAAAATACCAGAAGAAACTATCATTGAATATTTAACTACTGAAATTGAAGACCAACTGCCAAACATCATTCCAGATTTTCTACAACTATGCAGATATGTAGATATCACATCTCAAACAATATATGGGCGAGAAGAATATTATCTGTTTCAACCAGAACAATTGGAACAAATAAATCTAGAAAATTTAGATCTACTACAATATATGCAGCTTAAAATATTATTCAACAATTTCAATAACATCTTTGCCAGTGAAAACGAATTTGGCAGAACCAATATAATCCAGCATCAGATTTAAGACTGGAGATGCAATGCCAATCAAACAAAGAGCATACCAAGTACTACCAGCCAATCATAAGATCATTTGTTAAAAGATCAATTAGATGCTTGACAACAGACTAATTCAGCCATCAATAAGCTCATGGTCATTACTAATGGTATTAGTCTAGAAGAAAAATGGGAAAATCCACTTTTGTATAGATTACTGGAAACTGAATAAAGTAACAAAAGAAGATAACTACCCAACTCCAAAAATCCAAGAGCTGTTCAATGCTTTTGGAGAAAAGAAATAGTTCTTAACTTTAGATCTAAACAGTGATTATTGGCAAGTAGTCATGAAACCAAAAGACAAAGAGAAAATGGCTTTTACGACTTGAGAAGAAAATTTCAAATTTGAAATGATGCCATTTGGCTTGATGAATGTTTCAGTCATATTTCAATGGCTCATAGAAATCATTTATACTGGACTACTATGGAAATTGGTAGTCATATATCTGGATAACACCAATGTGTTCTCAAAAACATTTGATGATTATTTGCATTATCTTCAACAAGTATTTGAAAGACTAAAAAAAGCTGAATTGAAGCTAAATGCCACCAAATACTTTTTTGGCAAAACAGAATTAAAGTTTTTAAGACATGTCATAAGCAAAAATGACATTAAGACAGATCCAAACAAAATTGAGATAGTTAAAAACTTTCCAGTACCCACCAATTTGACTGAATTATGAGCATTCTTGGGATTTGTGGGATACTACTGCTACTTTATCAAAAACTTTTTCAAGATAGTACAGCCATTATACTGGCTTCAAACAAAAAACACCAAATATGAATAGATGAAAACACAGCAAGAAACTTTTGATACATTAAGAAAAAAGCTTATTTAAGCTTCAGTATTAATATATTCAGATCATAGTAAGTCATTTATAATTACAACAGATGCATCAGGTCAAGCATTGGGAGCAGTACTATTTTAGAAAAGACCAGATGGATAAGAACATCTAGTAACTTACACCAACAGAAGCTTAAGTCCAGCTGAAAAAAACTATGGAACTTCAGTACTAGAACACTTAGCTATCTATTGGGCTGTTATCAAATAGAAAAAATATTTGAGTCAAAAGTTTGATGTATATACTGATCACAAAGGATTGACTTCAATCCAAAAGCAAAAAATTTGGAGATGATCATTATGCCAAATAGAAAATAGAACTTTCATCATTTAATTATACAGTACATTACAAAAAAGGAAAAAAAAATGGAAATGCTGATGGTCTGTTATAAATAAAACAAACCTAAAAACAGTTTAATCCAAAAATATAACAAAAGATAAATATACAAAAATACCAACAACTCTAATACTATATAAATACCCAATTGTTCAAGGAGAAATTATCTTAAAAAGAACAAAATAACATAAAACAACAATCAAAATATTTTATCAACCATCAAAATATACTTTACCAGAAGAACAAAAGAAATCCAAATCAACCAACCAGAGTAATTACAGAACCAGAGAAAAAGACAATATTATTCAACATACATTCAGATTTAACAGCAGGACATTTTTACAAAGAAGCAATCATAGAAAGAACCAGAAAAAGATATTATTGGCCATCAATGTATCCAGATATCATTCAATATGTTCAAAATTGTAATGCTTGTCAAAAAAGAGAAGGAACAAAACCCAATAAACCATTAAAACCAATCAAAGTAGGACAATTATTTGATCACATTGGAATCAACTTAGTCAGACTATTAACAATCACCAGCAGAGGCAACAGATATATTGCAGTAGCCATGGATTATCTCACAAAATGGCCAGAAGCAAAAGCCATTCAAAAAGCAGATGCAGAATCCATTGTTAAATTCGTTTATCAAGATTTATTATCTGACTAAGGAACTTATTTTGTAAATAAAACATTAGCAAAATTAAGCCAAAGATTTGGAATAAAAAAACTATTATTATCATCATACCATCCACAAACAAATGGGTTAGTTGAAAGATTTAACAGAACATTGTGTAAAGCAATTGCCAAAATCAGCCAAGAAAACCAAGATGAATGAGATTTGTTCATATCATCAGTATTATTTACTTATTGAACAATGAAGCAAAATATTACACAAGCAATACTATTTGAATTAATATACAGAGATAGAAGTCAAAACATATCTAACAAAACCAATAACAGAAGAGAATTTTCAAAGAACATTGTTGAGAAGAACATATGACTTAATAGAGACACTAGAAAACAAAAGGCAGAAAGCAGCTGATAACATCCAAAAGTCACAAAAAAAACAAAAAAAAAGACATGATAACCAACTACTAGATAAACCAATTGAATTTATGATTGGAGACAAAATACTTTTATATCATACCAAAGCAGAAAAACAATGGAGTAGAAAATTTGACCCCAAATAGAATAGACCATTTCACATAGAAGAAATTCTTGGAAATGGAGCTTATAAATTATGGTTGAACAACAAAATCTTAACCAAAGCAGTACATGGTGATCGACTAAAACCATATTATCATATAGTGTCATTATTCACCAGTAATATTCCACAATTAAAAGTACAGAAAATACTAGTCCAACCAGATAAGATTTTACAAAATTTAGAACCAATTATAATCATTGAACTAAACATATTAAATTGAACAACCAAAAAAGTATAAAAAAACATGGTATATGTGACAAAGACAACAAAAAAAAATGGAAATTACCAATAATATACACACACTAGCACAACAATTTTTTTAACTGATTCAACAACAGAATATGGAAATTACTATCAACCAATAAACCATTTGATACCAAGATACCAGAAAAATATGCCAATACAAAGTACAAAAAAACTGAAAAACACTGTTAACAAAATAATTCTAAAAGTGAAATTGGCAATAGAAGAGCCAACAAGTGTCATTCCATATCAAGAAATGACTAAAAAAACTTGGAAGTGGTAGACACAACAATTTCCAAGAAACTTTTGTTATTTCTACTTGAGACAACATTTAAATATTCGAAACTTATATACAGATAAAACAAAGCAATTATTCGATCCAAAAATATTACAACAACTTGAACAATTTGTGGAAAAGAACAATCTAACCATATAAGTATGAGCTATCTATTAATTACAAATTGGATTTTAAGACCAACCCGAAATTTTACTTAATTCAGCAATGAACTTCATTACTATAAACCAAATAGGAAAAATAACCAATACCCAATTCAAAGAATTACAGAACAAGATAACACAAATAATTCTTGAAAAAGAAATTCAAAAAATACTCAAAGATGAAGAATTAGAATTAGGAGATCTCAATAGAGCTCAATATTAAAAAGAGAGAATAATATTACTCATAAAATATAGAAAGTATATTAGTATATAAATTAGCCAATCAAAGATAGTCATAGTAGATGTGGAATTCCAAAATTTCTCTTAAGAGAAATCACAGAATTCCAAGAATTTCAGGATTTTTATACAAAGAATCACAGGATTCCAGAATTCCAGAATTTTTCTTAAAGAAATTGCAGGATTCTAAGAATTCCAGAATTTCTGGTGTAAAGAATTAAGGAATTGAGGAATTTCAATTATATATATATAGTGATAATATTAGAAGTAGAAAAGACAGATTTTTTAGTTTAGATTTAATCTAAGCAATCTTCCATATCACAAATATCAATAAATAATTATTCACTATTTCAAATCTACTCTTCACTATTAACTCTTTATGTTGATAGTAATTGATACTTAAAACACACTGAAACAATAGTTCTTGATCACAGCTATTAACAAGATACTAACTTGCAATTGTCTTGGTTTATTTCTTTATTTTCTTTTATTTTCTTTTATTTTCTTTGTTATTTCTTGTTGTTTTACTAATTAATTAAGGATTAAAAAGCACTGAGTTACAGACATCATAAGGACTGATAAAAGACCCATAAAACAAGGGTAGAAAACTCATAGATTTAAGGATAGCTTACCAGGAAGATTACCAGTCACCATGCTGAAAAAAAAATTCAACAGAATTGTGATTTTAAGAGGTGACTGAAAAACAACTATTGAATCTTTGTTCATTATACAAAGGGCTCAACCAAAACCTTTAGATTACGAAAATCTTTAGATACAGTTAACCTTCAGAAACCAACATTATTAACATCAATTAAGCACTAAGTTACAGGTTTGTTATTTGCTTTGAGATCCCAAATAATCACTTGTAATACTGGGTCTTGTTCTTTTTTTTCTTTGACAAACATCACAATTTTGAACATATTGAATGATGTCCAAATACATTGATAGCCAATAATATTTTTTCCTGGTTCTTTCTATGGTTGCTTTTTTATAAAAGTGTTCTGCTGTTAGATCTGAATGCATATTGTATAGTATTGTTTCTTTTTTTGATTCTGTGACTACTTTGAGTGATTGATCTAAATTTTTTCTGTTTTTTTGATATAATATATTTTGGTAAATGATAAAATATTTGGATAATTTCTTCTTGAACTGTTGGGTATTAATATAGTGTTGGAGTTGTTAATATTTTTGTGTATTTATTTTTTGTTATATTTTTGGATTGGAATGTTTTTAGATTTGTCTTGTTCGTAACAATCTGTTGGCATTTCTGTTTTTTTTCCCTTTTTATAATGTACTGTATATTTGAATGATGAAAGTTTTATTTTCTATCTGACATGACAGTTGTCTCCAAATTCTTGCTTCTGAATTAATGTCAATCTTTTGTGATCAGTGTATATATCAAATTTCTGACTTAAGTATTTTTTTTATTTCATGACTGCTCAATAGATAGCTAAGTGTTTTAGTGCTGGCATTCCATAGTTTTTTTCAGCTAAACTTAAGTTGCAATTAGCATATGCTACTGGATGTTCTCTTCCATTCAGTCTTTTTTAAGATAGTACTGCTCCTAATGCTAGGCCAGATACATCAGTAGTAATAATAAATGGCTTGCTGTGATTTAAATAAATCAATACTGGTGCTTGGATGAGCTTTCTTTTTAAAGTATTAAAAGCTTTTTGTTGTTTTTTAATTCATTCATATTTTACATTCTTGGCTTAAAGTTGGTAGAATGGTTGAGCTATTTTTGAGAAGTTCTGAATAAAGTGGTGGTAGTATCTAGCAAATTTTAAAAATGCTCTTAATTTGGTAAGATTTATTAGTACTGAAAAATTTTTGACAATTTCAATCTTGTTTGGATCTGTCTTGATTTCATTTTTGCTTACAACATATTCCAAGAATTTTAGTTCTATTTTACCAAAAAAACATTTGGTTGTATTTAGTTTTAATTTGGCTCTTCTGAATTTCTTAAACATTTGCTGGAGATAATGAAAATAGTCATCAAATGTTTTTGAAAATATGTTGATATTATCTAAGTAGACCACTACTAATTTTTATAGCAATCTGATATAAACAATTTCTATAAGCTATTAGAAAGTGGCTGAAGCATTGGTTAAGCTGAATAGCATGACTTTAAATTTGAAATTCTCTTCTCTAATAGTAAATGTAGTCTTTTCTTTGTCAGCTGGATTTATGGCTATTTGTTAGTAACCATTATTTAGATTTAATGTGAAAAACCATTTCTTTCTTCTAAAAGCATCAAATAATTTTTGAATACATGAAATGAGATAGTTATCTCTACAAGTTACATTATTGAGTTTTTTATAATCTACACAAAAGCAGATTTTTTTATTCTTCTTATGGACTAATATCACTGGTAATAAGCATAAACTTATTGATGGTTGAATTAACCTATTGTCCAACATTCTGTTGATTTCTTATCAAATGATTTTATGGCTAGCTAGTGGTACTTGGTATGTTTTTTGTTTAATTGGTATTGTATTTTCAGTCTTGATTTGGTGCTGGATAATATCAGTTCTGCCAAATTTATTTTCACTGACAAAGATGTCAGTGAAATTATTAAGTAGCATTTTGAGCTACATGCATTAAAATGAGTCTAGATTTCTCAAGTTCATTTATTCTAGTTGTTCTGATTAGAACAAATAATATTTTTTTTGTCCATATATTGTTTGTGATATGATATCTACATATCTACACAATTGTAGAAAATCTGGAATGGTGCTTGGTAATTAGTCTTCAACTTTGGTGCTTAAGTATCCAATAATAGTTCTGCTTGGTATTTTTAATGATGTTTTTAATTGTATTGTGAATAAAAATTTTGATGTGTTTAAGGCTTTTGGCTGGTATATAAAGATTGGTAAATTCAATCTTTTCTGATTTACAAATTGTAGTTTCTACTTCAAAAATTTGGGCTTAATCCTTTATTTTCTTTTTTATAGCTAATATATACTAGTTATATAATAGAATAGAAATTGATTGACAGGTGAAGATAATTTCTCTCTTGTTAATAACTTTTTCCTTTGTCATATTAACTGGTATGTCTATTCTACTCATAGATTTGAATCTATTTATCCCTTTTGCTGTCATTCTTAATTCTTTTCTTTTTCTCACTAATACTAACTAAGCTATTTTAATCAGAGATAGGAATATTGCCTGTGCTATTTTTTTATTTAGTTCAATAATATATTCTTTTTTGGAATTATTTTGTAGTATTGCAATGATATTTTCTACATATTATGCATTAATTATTTCTTCTCTGATGTTGATTCTCTTCTTTGCTAAACTAGATTTAAATGCTAATTGCACCATAATAGTTGTCAGAATTTCTAATGCTATTTTTAAATCAATGCAGGTGTGTAAATATGGTTCCAATTTTATGGCATTCTTTTCTGAATATCTTAAATCAAATCCTATATTAGTATTGTGCATGTGTTTTAGTATAATATTTTTATTATTATTGCTGAACCATTTTAGTTTCTGCTTCTTGGAAAAATCAGATAGCATGATGTATTGTTTAGAGTTATAATCAGAGTTTAAATTATTGCTGCTATTATTGTCATTTTGAACTGAACTAAAACCATTGTTTTTGTCATTATCGTCAAAGTTTGAATTGAGTTTGAACTTTGATTCTGATTTTGCTACACATTTGTCAATTGGCTTTTTTTCTTTAGAGATTGAATAGGTCATGCATGATGGTAAATTGTAAATAAGATCACACTTATTATAATATTAAAAATCATATAAAATCAAACAATGGTTACATAATTAAGTGTTTAGTTGTTCTAAACATTGCTTTTGCTCTTTTTTAGTAGATGCCAAGTCTTAATAATGTTCATGAAATTGTTTTGAATTCATTATATCAAAGACAATATCAAAGTTTAAGATCCAATCAAGTTCTATGGGTTTTGGCAGATTATTTTTAATTTCTCTTATTTCTTTAGTTAATGTGTCTTAAATTTTGGCAAGAGCCATTTGCCAGATTTCATCATTATTGTGTGAACAACCATCCAGACATTTTACAGCTCTTTTTCTAGTAACATCTATAGACATTCTTTTCCTTACCCAATTGCTAATTAAAATTGTGTATTAACACAATTTGTTATATGTTCTCCCATAACTAAAAATGTTATTCCACATTTTTTTGTTCAGAAAAGTTTTTCTGCAAGCAAGACATGGTTTGTTGTCTTATTTTTCTTGTCTTTTTGGTTATCCAAAGCATTTAAAAACACATGGGCAACAGTAATATTTTGTGGCCATTGGCTATTTCTCATTGTCATTACAACATGTATCTATTGTGGACAATTTTTTGCCACAATTAGCACAAATTAATTTGGGTCAACAATAGTTTAGCTGGTATTGAATAGTAATGTTATAAGATGTATAAGTGAAGATAATTGCCTGGAGGTTTTTTTTTCTCTTTCTTTCCTTTTTTTTTTCTTCCCAAGTAGATACTGGTGGTGAATAGTTATGATTAGTGTCAGCTCATAAGATTTGGTAAGCTTTTTAGGTAGGTTTTTTTTTTTCTTTTAACTCTATCAATGGTGCTGGTGTATTGAGTTTAAAGTATCTACAGATTGCCAGTAGTCATATATACTGACTGTTCTAACTGAACTGGAATTTCTGCATGGTCTAATTGAGTACTGTGTTGGTTTTGAATAGCCAGTTGTTATCAACTAATATTTGGTACTAAGTGGCTTCTATTACTAACACCTTAATAGATGTAGTAATACTATTGACTTCAAAAGAAAAGTTGTTGATTTTGCCAATAAGAGTTTTGGTTACTCTATCCACTGTAATAATCCTGGTACTGGTAGCATGATCAACTTGGCAACTTAATTGGTCCATGAATTGTTGTATAATGATGTTGCTGGTTGATCTACTGTCTAAGATTAGTTTGATAAACTAACTATTAACTCTGGTATTTGTATACATTGTAGTTATGAGTTTTAATTTAAGAGTGACTCTACTGAATAGCAGCATTTTAACTAGTTCCTCTAGTTTAAAGAGAAAAATAGTGGTAAGTGATTTGTTTTTAGTGATGGTGACTGGAGATATGTTGTTGGTAAGTAGTTAAATTTGATTGGGTTTCTGGTTGCTAAGTTTGGCATCTTCTGGGGTAACTAAGAGACTTAAATAGTGCTGGAAATTTGGGTTTTGGTGGTACTCAGTTCCCGAATTTTATTGGTAAGATCCTAATAGTTGACTTAATGAACTGGAGATTAGTTGGTATATTACTATTGCTAATTTCCAATTTTGTTGAATATAGGTAATTCTCAGTTTTTAATGTCTGGATAACATCTGAGCTGGATTTTGTGGTAGTGTTAGAATAGATAGGGTTTAATAAACTATTAACAGCTGTGATTAATAAATGACTGGAACTGGTATTTGATAGATTAGAGATACATATATTGGTTGTTGTGTTATTTAAGAGTAATAAGGTTGATATTGATTTTGATTTAGGGAATAATTCAGAGTTTGAAACCAGTGATCAGAGTTTTAATATTGATTTCTCAATTGTGAGTTACTATTATAATAGCAGTCAATTCTAATGTGATTTTGTTTACTACAGTTGTGGTAAATACATGTTTCTGGCTGCCACTGTTAATTGTTTGCTGAAGAGAGATGCAGCTGATTTTGGAAACAATTTGAGTTTTCTTGATTGTTATATTATTATAAGAGTTGATAAATAGCCTAATTGTTAACTAAATATCCTTCTAATTTTTGATTAATAGAATCACTGAATTGTTTCAACTTGGAATCCAATTCAGATGATCTATTTATTACTAGATTAATAACTTGGGCATGATTAGCTTCGAATTCAGCTAATTTGAAATTTCTGGCATGGATAATGGCATCCTAGAGAGTTTGTGGGTGTATTAGATGTATTTATTGTAAAAAACTACTGTACAGACCATAAATAAATTGATTCAAGATTTGTGGTATAGTAAAGTAGTTTGTGTCAATTGTTTGTATTTGGCATAGGCTTTTATAGAAGTGTCTTAAGTAAATAGTAACTGCTTTGGTTTTTCTTTGTTTGATGGTTGTAAAAGTATTGGCTAGACAATTGATGCTATTATTATTACTAAAATATCTCAAAAATTTCACTTTAAATTCATTGAAATCTTGAAGTTTCTGTATCAGACTTTGATATCATAAATTGGTGGTATTCTAAAGGAAATATAGAATTGTCTATAATACTTCAGTGTCATTCCATCTATTGGCTGTAATGGCTTTTTCTATGTTATTGAGCCATACTTGCATATCATTCTCCTCACCAATAAATTTCTCAAATTTGGCAATTGGTGTGTATACTATCAGTGCTAAGAATGGTTTTTGTGGTTGTGACTGCTATTGTAGTTGCTATTAAAGTGGTGGTTGTAGCTGTTATTGTTGCTGTTCAGCAATTAATATAATTGGTAGTGAATTGATTACAATTACTAGAGGTAAGTTTTGAGAAACAATCAGAGTGGTATTTATATTGTTTTGATTTTTTAGAGTTGGAGTAATTGGAATTTGTATTTCTGGGTTTTCTAAGATCAGGTTTTAATTATTAATTCTCTAATTACTGTCTTCCTTTTTTTCAGAGTTGGTTATTTCCCAAGAGCTAGCAGCTCCGAAATTTAGTTGTAATGACAGTAATCAGATTTCTGATAATATTGGGGATTTTGATTTGAATTCCTTAAAATAATTACTGTACATTCTTAATAATTCTGTTTTCTTCTGTTTATTTTGAAACAGAATTTTGTTTAGTGCTGTTGTTGTGTTGGCTGTGGATGTGTCTATTGATGTTATATTGATGGTGCTTCTAAGTGTATAATGATATAATGAATTAGCTGGTAAGTCAACTCTCTGTTTCTTTCAAGTAGGTAATTGTATTTGTTTTGGAGTTCCTGTTGGTGTTTGCAATCTTCTCTTTTTTTTGTCTGCAAAGGTGATGGGAAATTTTTGTTTAATGTACTTTTTAATTTTTTTGTTTATTTTTGTAATTAGTAGTGCAAATAAATAATTCTATGGCAGTATGATGCTTTGGAGTAGTTTACTAAAGAAATTGTTAAAGATAGATTCTGAATCTTTTTGGCCTCCCAAATAGTATACAATCTTTTTATTAACATAGTAATTAAAAGCTGATTCTGCTGGCCAATTATTATTTGTCAATTTGAGATAATTTTTGTAATACTGGAATAAAAATTTTACAAATCACAAGTGGTTTGTTTCTATTTCTTTTGATTCTGTCACTGTTTTGGATGGTTGCTGTTAGTGCTGGTTTTCTGTTGAATTATACTTTACAGAGAGCACCAAATGTTATAAGTGATTATTTAGGGTCTCAAATCAAATAACAAACCCATAACTTGGTGCTAATAATTAAATTATGTTGATAATATCTGAAGGTTTTAATGATCTGAAGATTTTGGTAAAGTCTTTTGTATAATAGACAGAGATTTAATATTGGTATTTTAGTGTGATGTTTCCAGTTTCTTCAACTCTTAAGTTGGTGTGTTTGGTTGTCCATTATTTCCCAAAATTATAATTTCATCGAATTTTTTTCTTAGTGTAATAACCAGTAATCTTCCTGGTAAACTATCCTTAATTTTTGAGTATTCTACTCTTATTTTTAAGTCTTTTACCAGTCACTTTGATGTTAATAACTCCATGTGTTTAATCTTTAATTAATTAGTAAATGATAACAAACAATAAAAGAAAAAAAAAAAAACAATAAGCCAAAGCAAGAAAGAATTAATATCTTGTTAATAGCCATAATCAAGAGCTATTGTTCTAATGTGATTAAGTATTGGATACTATTAACATAAAGTATTGATAGTGGAGAGAGTGATTTAGATAGTAAATAATTATTTATTAATATTGATATTTCTAACTAAGATGTTTTGAACAAAAAAGTCTTGGTTATGATTTTATCTAAGAAATTCTGCTTTTTCTGTTTCTAATGCTTTTACTATATATACATAATTTGGGTTTTACAAGATTGCTCACATTCTCAAGCAATGTGCTATAATTTCTTGAACAATGTGCTCATATGTTAGTTACTATTCTCTTATTGGTCTATCTGTTTTTTTTACTATTTTCTTAAATGTTTTTTTTATATGAATAATATCATGAAATAAAAATTAATTAATAGCTAAAAAAGAAGATATTAACTGAAACTGGGTTCTGCCTAAATGTTTTTTTTGCTTTTAATATTACTGCTATATATACATAGTTGGTGTTATACAAGATTTCTGAAATTTTGAAATTCTGAAATTTTGCAATTTTTTACTAAGAATCTTAGAATTTTAGGATTCTAGAATCCTGTAATTTTTTCAGAGAAATCCTAGAATTTTTTTGTTGCTACATCTACTTCTGATTGGCTATTTTTTTAACTATAATATTCCTAATTTTTATGAGTAATACTATAACATACTATATCAAAAAAACAGAAAAAATCCAGACCAGTTATTCAAAGTAATTACAGAACCAGAAAAAAAAACAATACTGTTTAACATCTATTCAAATTTAACAGCAGGACATTTTCATAAAGAAGCAACTATAAAAAGAATCAGAAAAAAATATTATTGGCCAATCATGTATTTAAACATTATTCAATACATTTAAAATTGTAATGTTTATTAGAAAAGAGAAGAAACAAGATTCAGTAAACCATTAAAACCAATCAAAGTGGAATAACTATTCAATCAAATTAGAATTAACTTAGTTAGATTATTAATAATAACCAGTAGAGATAATCAATATATAGCAGTAGCAATAAATTATCTCATAAAATGGTCAGAAACAAAAGCAATTCAAAGAGCAAATGCAAAATCTATAGTTAAATTTATACACTAAGTTTTGATTTGTTAACATAGATGTCCAAAAAAATTATTATCAAACCAAAAAACTCACTTTGTAAACAAAATATTAACAGAATTAAGTAAAAAATTTGGAATTAAGAAACTATTATCATTATTATATCATCTATAAACAAATGGTTTAATCAAAAAATTCAATAAAATATTGTATAAAGTGATAGCCAAGATTAGCCAAAAAAACCAGGACAAATAAAATTTGTTTATACTATTAGTATTATTTGTTTATCAGATAATAAAGCAAGATACTATACAAGCAACACTATTTAAACTTGTTTATAATAAAACAATAATATTACTAATTGAGATAAATATCAATTTATATCTAACAAAACAAATAATAGAAACCAATTTTCAAAAAACATTGCTAAGAAAAACATATAATTTAATAGAAACTTTAGAAAACAAAAAATGAAAAGTAGCTAATAATATACAAAAATCACAAACAAAACAAAAAAAATAACATGATAACTAATTACCAGATAAACCAGTCAAATTCAAAATTGGAAACAAAATACTTTTATATTATACCAAAGCAGAAAAACAATGGAATGAAAAATTTGATTCCAAATAGAATAAACCATTTTATATTGAAGAAATTTTAGAAAATAGAACTTATAAATTAAGATAAAACAACAAAATTTTAGCTAAAGCAGCACATAGAGATTAACTGAAACCATATTACAATATAGTATTATCATTTATTAGTAATATTCTATAACTAAGAATACAACAAATACTAATCCAACCAGATAAAATTCTATGAAATTTAGAACCAATCATAATTATTAATACAAACATATTAAATTGATTTACAAAAATAGTATATAAAAAACCAATATATATAAAAAAAGCAAATAAAAAAATAAAAATTATCAACAATATTTACTTACTAATTCAACAACTATTTCAACTAATCAAACATCAAAAACTAAACATAAAAATCACAATCAATTAATAAACCATTTAATATACAGAAAAAAAATAAAAATTTCAATATGAAATACAATATAGAATATATGAAAAACATAAAAATATAGTAAAGAATATAATAACAAAAGTAAAAATATCTATAAAAACACCAAAGACAATAGTACTATATAAAGAGTTAATAGAAAAAAATTGAAAATAATGGATACAACAATTTCTAAGGAACTTTTATTATTATCACTTGGGATAAAAGCTCAATATTTAGAACTTATATACAGATAAAACAAAACAGATGTTCAATATAACAATATTACAACAGTTTAAACACTTTATGAAAAAAATAATCTATCTACATAAGCATAAATAATATACTAGTTACAAACAGAGTTTTAAGACTGTCTGAAAACATTGTTACATCCAATAATGGATACAGTAATCATCAACTAATTAGGAAAAATTACCAATACTCAATTTGAAAAATTACAAACCAATATTGCCCAAATAATTTTCGTAAAAAAAGTTATAGAGTTAATCCAAGAAAAAGATTTAGAAAGTTTAAGAGATTTTAATAAAGCTCAATATTAAAAGAAGAAAATAATGTTACTCATAGAAATTAAAAATTATAATAATAAATAAAATAACCAATTAAAAATAGATATAATAAAATAAAGAATTCTAAGATTCTTCTTGAGAAATTGCAGGATTCCAAAATTCTAGAATTTTCTAAGAATCTCATATAATACAAATTATATATATATAATGAAAATGTTAAAAACAGAAAAGTATTCAGATTCAATAAAGTTCAAAATCCCAATATTTTTTCTTCAAAAAATAGTTTTCTATAACTTAAAGTGGAAATCCATCAATATCAATAAAATATCTAATTATCATCCAATTATATTATCATTGCTTGATTAAAAATATTAATTAATTTCTCATTATTAACACTTTATATTAATAAAATTTAATACTTAACCATACTGGATCAATAGTTTTTGATTATGGCTATTAATAAGATATTAAATTTTTTTTTTGTTTTTTTTTTTGTTGTTTACTAATTGATTAAAAAATAATTAAGTGTTGAGTATTTGATGTTAAGAATAACCTGATAAAAGATCTGAAAATAAAAGTAGAAATTTAAAAATAGCTTACCAGAAAAGCACAACTGCCAAAATAAACTGGCCATCACACTAAAAAAAAATTCATAAAAGAAACCATTAATTGAATCTCTGTTTATTATACAAAAAACTCAACCAAAATTTTCAGACTTCAAAACCTTCAGAAATTACTAACATCACCAGCTATTGAGCACCAAGTTACAGATTTGTTATTTGTATTAACACCCCAAATAATTATTTATAACAGTATCAAGCTAAATTGAAGTTGGTGGCACCAAACTTTTACAATAAGTGTTGAATTAAGCAATGTTATTTTAATAGTTTGGTTAAGAATAAATGAATTTCTGTGAGTTGGACAAAAGTGAAAAGCCATTCCAGCATATTGGACAACAAAATTGTTGATAAGCTGGCTAATCAAGCTGCATTTTCAAGATTTGTTTTTTTAATAAACATTTAGAAAAATTTTTTATTAGTTAATGATATAATGATTTTTGGCAATGTTTAATATTTTGTTAAGATTATATATAATACTGTAAAGTGTTTTCAATGAAAAGTTGGTTCTGGTGTTAATGCTATAGATCTTTTGTATGTTAAAGACATTAATTGAAAGCTTATTATCTTGGTTTGGCATTCTAATTCTCATATAACAGCCAGTTATATAAGCAAATAAACAGCTGGCTTGTACACATACTTGATAAAGGCAGTTCATAAAAGATTATCTGTGATAATTAGGAAGTGCTTATATAATTATGACTATTTAAGTATTGTTACTTATAGAATATAGGAAGTATATTAGCATATAAATTAGCCAATTAGAAGTAGCCATAGTAAATGTAGAATTCCAGAATTTCTCTCAAAAGAATTACAGGATTTCAGAAATCCCAGAATTCCTAGTGTAAAAAATTAAGAAATTGAGGAATCTTAATTATGTATATATAGTGGTAGTATTAGAAGTAGAAAAAACAGATCTCTCAATTTAGATTTGATCTAAGCAACCCTGTTATACAAATATCAATAAATAATTATTCACTATATTAATATATTTTCTACTATCAACACTTTATGTTGATAGTAATTGATACTTAACCACACTGGAACAATAGCTCTTGATCATGGCTATTGATGAAATACTAACTTGTAAACTGCCTTAGCTTATTTTCTTTATCTTTTCTTTATTTTTTTTATTTTTTTTTCTGTATTCTGTTGTATTTACTAATTGATTAAGGACTAAGCACTGAGATATTAATATCATGGATAGCCTGGTAAAAGACCCAGAGATAAGAGTAGAATTATATATATTAACAGATAGCTTACCAAAAGAGCATGACTGCCAGACTAAACTGGCCACCATGCTGAAAATAGAAATTGGGAAAACCACTCACCAACAACCACACTTGAATCTCTGTCTATTATACAAAAGACTTAACAAAAAACCTTCAGATATTAACATCATTAAATCAATTGAACACCAAATTATGGGTTTGTTATTTGCTTTGAGATCCCAAATAATTATCTGTAACATTTGGTGCTACCTGTGAAATATAATCTAACAAAGAACCAGTACCAACAAACACCCATCCAAAACAGTGGCAGAATCTGAAGAAACAGAGACAAACTATTTAGAATTTGCAAAATTTTTATTCCAACACTATCACACCTATTTCGAATTAACAAATAATAATTGGCCAATAGTATTAGCTTTCAACTGTTATGTCAACAAGAAAATAGTATATCATTTGGGAGGCCAAGAAGATCCAGAATTTGCCTTCAACAATTTCTTCAATGAACTACTCCAAAGCACCACCCTTCCACAAAACTACTTATTTGCACTTCTAATCACAGAAATAAACAGAGAAATTGAAAAATATACCAAACAGAAATTTCCTATAACTTTTGCTGATAAGAGAAAAGAAAGATTATAAACACTAACAGGAACACCAAAACAAGTCTAACTACTCACTTGGAAGAAACAAAGATTTGATTCACCTGCTAATCTATTATATTATCACATATCTGGAAGTACTATCAATATAATAAGTGTGGCTATAACAAGTGCAACAACACTACTGAACAGAATTCTGTTTCAAAGTAAACAAAAGAAAGCAGAGTTATTAGGAACATATGGCAATTATTTTGAGAGATTTAAATCATGATTCTTAATGCCATCAGAAATTTGATTACTACTACCACAACCAGAGTTTGAAACCATTAGTCCTTGAGAAATAACTAACTCTGAGGAAAAGAAAAGTAGTAATCAAGAAATTAACAAGCAAAACCCAATCCTAAAAAATTCAGAAATTGAAACTCTGGTTAATTAAACTCCAGAAAATTGGAACAATTCAAACTCTGACATTATTATCCAGAAAAACTTACTTTCAGTAATCATGATTAATCTACCACCAGTTTCACCAATCAACAAACAGCAACAGCAACAGCCACAATCACTATTCCAACAACAATTCCAGCAGCAGCTGCAACAGCAACCACAACAACAACCAAACTTGGATCTAATGGCCTATGCCCCAATAGCAAAACTCGAAAAATTCACAGGCAAAGAAGATACCACCCAAGTATGGCTAGACAATGTTGAAAAAGCCATTACAGCCAACAGATGGAATGATGCCAGAGTCATGCAAGCCATTTCATACTTTTTTCAAGATATTGTCGACTCATGATATCAAAGCTTGGCCAACAAACCTCAGGATTTCAATATATTTAAGCTTGTATTCCTACAATATTTTAACAATAATAATAGTATTAATTGTCTAGCAAATACTTTCACCACCATCAAACAAGAAGAAACTGAAGCAGTTACTACTTACTTAGAATGCTTCTACAGAAATCTGCACCAAATTCAGGCAATACAGGCTGATTATTTTACAATTCATTAGAGGCCTGTGTAGTAGCATCCTCCAACACATATGTTTATTACATTCAACAGACTTTTAAGCAGCTGTTACAAACACCAAAGATTTTAAAACAGCCAAACTTGAAGCCAACCATGCCCAAGCCATAAATCTAGTGATAAATAGATCATCTGACTTGGATTCCAAATTGAAGCAATTCAGTGAATTAATCAACCAGAAATTAGAAGAATACTTAGCTAACAACAATCAGGCAATTTATCAACCTTTTTAATGATACAATAATCAAGAAACCTCTAATTGTTTTCAAAATCAATTGTATCCATCATTGTCAATCAATTAACAGTGACAACAGAAAACACATGTTTGCCACTATTGTGATAAACAAGAACACCTACAAATTGACTGCTATTGTCGATTAAATAACCAACAATCAGGAGATCAAAATTGAAACCCCAATTGCCAGTTTCAAACTCTGAGTTATTAACCAAACTCAGCACCATATCAATCAAATTACCTACCAATGACACAGCAGTTTATTTATCAAACACAGATTTATTAGACTCCAGCACCAATAATCTATTAACCACAGTTACAAGTAATATATTAACCCCAACAAATTCAAACACTGTCACAAATTTAAACTTCAATATTACATAGAAATCAAAGACTGAAATCCATTCAACAAAACTGGAGATCAGCAATGGTTGTTTATCAACTGATCCCCAGTTCATTTACCCAACAATTAGGATCATGTTAGTGGAGTTCAGAAACTGAATACACCCAAAACCTGAGTTTCCAAAACTATTTAAGCTTTTTAGTAACTTCAGAAGACACCACATCTAGCAAATAGGAAACCAACCAAAAGCCACTTACTAGCAATATACCCTTAATAACTATTACAGAAGACAAATTACTTGCAGCCATTTTTCTCTTTGAACTTGAGAAATCAGCAATGCCTCTTTTTAGTAAAGTTGTACTCAATACTAAACCCATTACTGCTATGTACACCAATGCCAAAGTCAATGGTCAGACTATTAAACTAATTCTGGATAGTGGATCAACAGGCAACATCATCACACAACAACTTATGGACCAACTAGGTCGCTGAGTTGATTGCACTGCCAGCATTAGGATAATAACAGCTGATGGAATGACCAAAACCCCTATTGGTGAGATTGATAATTTCCCATTTGAAGTCAATGGTATTATTACACCAATCAAAGTTTTGGTGATAGAAGCTATGCAGTATTAAGCATTAGTTGGTAATAACTGGCTAATTAAAACAAATGCTATGCTTGACTAAAACATGCAAAAATTACAACTTAGTCAGAATAGACAACATATGAAAGTGCCAACCACATGCAGTCACTTCAAACCAAATGACACCCCATCAGCACTATTAATCAAATTTGAGGAAGAAAAAAAAAACCTATCTGGGAAACCTATTAAGTTTCCTGGGCTGATAAAGACCACAATGAACTATCACCAATTTTGACTTGGGACAACAACAGAAAGGAAAAACAAAAAGAAAAACTTATCTGGAGCACTAACCAAACATTGTAAAATAACAGCAATTATAATAAACTGCTGCCAAATTGGAAGTAAGAAGAAAGTAATAATAAGAAGAAAAAAGAGAAAAAAAGAAAGAAGAACCAATATCAACCACTACTTATAGTTCATACACCTACACTTTACCACAACTGTATAACTATTGCCAACTGAAACTGGTATGCATTAATTGTGACAAAAAGTTATCATCAATGGGTGCATGTTGCAATGATAATAAAAAATATCCAACAGCAACAAAATTTTATTGCTGTCCTTATATTATTAAATGGTTTGGATGACCAAAAAAACAAGAAAAATAGAACAACAAACTATTGTTACAGGTGTTTATTTGGGGTCTCAAAGCAAATAACAAAATCTGTAACTTGGTGCTTAATGACCTGATTAATATTGGTTGCTGAAAGTGTTATAATTCTGAAGGTTTTGGTAAAGTTCTTTGTATAATAAACAGAGATTCAATAATTGTAATCCATAGCTTCTCAGAATTGCAATTCTGTCAATTTTTTTCTTGACATAATGGCTGGCAATCCTCTGGTAAGTAATCTGTAATTTTTTTTATATGTTCTACCCATTCGCAGGGGTTTTTTACTAGGCAATTCTTGATGTCAATAATTTAGCACTTAATCCTTAATTAATTAGTAAACACAACAAAAGAAAAAAAGAAAAGTAAAAGAAAATAAAAAAAAGAAATAAGCCAAGGCATTTTGTAAGTTAGTATTCTGTCAATAGCCGTAATTAAGAGCTATTGTTCTAGTGTGTTTAAGTAGTAATTATTATTAACATGTAATGTTGATAGTGGAGAGTAGAGTAAAATAACAAATAGTTATTTATTGATATTTGTGATGTGAAAGGTTGTTTAAATCAAATCTAAACTAAGAGGTCTGTTTTTTTTACTTCTAATACTACCACTATATATACATAATTGAGATTCCTTAATTTTTTGATTCTTCACACTAGGAATCCTGAAATTTCTGGAATCCTGCAATTCTTTTAAGAAAAATTCTGGAATTCTGGAATTCTGTGATTCTTCATATGAGAATCCTAAAATTCCTGGAATCCTGTAATTCCTCTAAGAGGAATTCTAGAATTCCACATTTACTATGTCTACTTCTGATTGGCTAATTTATATATTAATATATTTTTTATATTCTATAAGTAACATTTTCCTTTCCTTTTAATATTAAGCTCCATTAAGATTTCCCAAATCTCTTAGCTCTAATTCTCCATCCTTAAGTAATTTTTGAACTTCTTTTTCAAGAATTATTTGTGTTATCTTGTTTTGTAATTCTTCAAATTGGGTGTTGGTTATTTTTTTCATTTGGTTAACAGTAACAATGTCCATTTTAGTATTGAGCAAGATTTCTGGTTGATCTTAAAATCTGGTATGTAGCCGATAAATGGCTCTTGCTTGTGTGGTTAAATTGTTTTTCCCCACAAATTGTTCTAATTGTTATAGTATTGTTATATCAAATAATTGTTTTGTCTTATTCATGTATAAATTCTGAATGTTCACATATTGTCCCAAGTAAAAGTAACAAAAGTTTCTTGGAAATTGTTGTATCCACCAATTCCAGGTTTCTATTGTCAATTTTTGATATTGGGTAACTTTGAGTTGTGTTTCTATTACCTATTTTACTTTTGCAATTATTTTGTCAACCATGTTTTCTGTTTTTCTCCATACTTTATCCTGTGGTCTTTTTCTGGTATTAGTGTATCTGATAGTTTGTTAATTGATTGTGATTTCCATTTCTTGTTGTTGAATTAATTGGAAAAGTTGTTGTGCTAATGAGTGAATTTTGTTGGTAATTTACATTTTTTTGATGTCTTCTGTCACATCTACCATGTTTTTATATACCCTTCTTATTGTTTATTTTACATGTTTGGTCTAATAATTATGATTGGTTCCAGATCTCATGAAATCTTATCTGGTTGGACTAGTATTCATTGTACTCCCAGTTGTGGAATATTACTAATAGATGCTGTTATTATACTGTGGTATGGTTTCAGTCGATCTCCATATGCTGCTTTGGTTAAGATTTTGTTGTTCAATCTTAATTTATAAGCTTCATTTCCAAGAATTTTTTCTATGTGAAATGGTCCATCCCATTTGGGGTTAAATTTTCTACTCTATTGTTTTTCTGCTTTGGTATGATATAGAAGTATTTTGTCTCCAATCTTAAATTTGACTGGTTTATCTGGTAATTGGTTATTATGTCTTTCTTTTTGTTCCTTTTGTGACTTTTGGATGTTATCAGCCACTCTTCGTTGCTTGTTTTTTAGAGTCTCCATCAAGTCATATGTTTTTCTTAGCAATGTTTTCTGAAAATTATCTTTAGTTATTGATCCTGTTGGATAAGTGTTGACTTTTATATCAACTGGTAATGTTGCTGTTCTACCATATACTAATTTAAATAGTGTTGCTTGTGTAGTGTCTTGCTTTATTGTCCAATAAGCAAATAATACTGATGGTATAAACAAGTTTCATTTGTTCTGGTTTTCTTGGCTGATTTTGGTAATTGCTTCACACAATGTTCTGTTAAATCTTTTAACTAACCCATTTTTTTGTGAATGGTATGGTGATGATAATGGTCTTTTTATTCCAAATCTTTGACTTAATTCCACTAGTGTTCTATTCACAAAGTGAGTTCTTTGATCTGATAATAGTTCTTTTGGACATCTATATTGGCAGATCAAATCTTGATGAACAAATTTGGCAATGGATTTTGCATCTGCTTTTTAAATGGCTTTTGCTTCTGGCCATTTTGTGAGATAATTCATGGCTACTGCAATATATCTGTTGCCTCTGCTGGTTATTGTCAATGGTCTAACTAAGTCAATTCCAATATGATCAAATGATTGTCCCACTTTGATTGGTTTTAATGGTTCAATGAGTCTTGTTCCTCCTCTTCTCTGACAAGCATCACAATTTTGAACATATTGGATGATATCTGAATATATTGATGGCCAATAATATCTTTTTTTGGTTCTTTCTATGGTTGCTTCTTTGTGAAAATGTTCTGCTGTTAGATCTAAGTGCATGTTAAACAGTATTGTCTCTTTTTCTGGTTCTGTAATTACTCTGGTTAGTTGATTTGGATCTTTTCTGTTTTTCTAATAAAGTATATTTTGGTAAGTAATAAAATATTTTGATTGTTGTTTGATACTGTTTCATTTATTTTGAGATAATTTCTCCTTAAACTGTTAAATATTTATATAGTGTTAAAGTTGTTGATATTTTTGTATGTTCATCTTTTGTTATATTTTGTTTTTCAATTGTTTGGATTTTGTTATGTTTTAGGTTGAAATGTTTTTAGATTTGTCTCATTTGTAACAAACCATTGGCATTTCCATTTTTTTTTCTCTTTTTATAATGTACAATATATTTGTATAGTGCTAGTTCTATTTTTCATCTTGCATGTTGATTGTCTTCAAATTCTTGCTTCTGAATTGAAGTCAATCTTTTATGGTCTGTGTAAATGTCAAATTTCTAGCTCAAGTATTCCTTCTATTTTATTACTGTCTAGTAGATTGCTAAGTGTTCTAATGCCAGTGTTTTATAGTTCTTTTCTGCTGGACTTAAACTTCAGCTGGCATATGCTACTGGATGTTCTCTTCTATCTGGTTCTTTCTGTAATAGTACTATTCCCAATGCTTAATCAGATGCATTGGTAATGATAATGAATGATTTGCTGTAGTCTGAATAAATTAACACTGGAGCTTGAATGAGCTTTCTTTTTAGTGTGTCAAAAGCTTCTTACTGGGTTTTTGTCTATTCATATTTCACATTTTTGTTCTAGAGTTGATGTAATGGCTAAGTCAGTTTAGAAAAATCTTTGATAAAACAGTGATAGTACCCTGCAAATTCCAAGAATGCTCTTAGTTCCGTGAGATTATTTGGTACTGAAAAGTTCTTGACAATTTCAATCTTGCCTGAATCTGTTTTGATGCCATCTTTGCTCATGACATGTTTCAAAAATTTTAATTCTGTTTTGCCAAAGAAGTATTTGTTTGCATTTAACTTCAATCCTGCTCTTCTAAGTCTTTTAAACACTTGCTGTAGATAATAGAAATGATTGTCAAATGTTCTTGAGAATACGTTGGTGTTATCTAAGTATACAACTACTGATTTCCATAATAATTCCATGTAAACAATTTCCATTAACCTTTGGAATGTGGCTGGTGTATTCATTAACTCAAATGGCATGACTTCAAATTCAAAATTTCTCTTTCTTGTTGTAAATGCAGTCTTTTTTTTGTCAGCTGGATCCATGGCTACTTGTCAGTAACTACTATCTAGATCCAGGGTTGAAAACCATTTATTTCTACCAAAAGCATTGAATAATTCCTGAATTTATAGAGTTGGATAACTGTCTTCACAAGTAATGCTATTGAGTTTTCTATAATTCACACAAAAGCAAATCTTCCCATTTTTTTTCCTGATTAATACCACTGGTAATGACCATAGATTTATTGATGGCTGAATTAGCCCATTGTTAAGCATTTGATTAATTTCTTGATGAATAATCTCATGGCTGGCTGGTGGTACTCTATATGCTCTTTGTTTAATTGGCATTGCATTCCCAGTTTTAATCTAATGCTGAATGATATCAGTTCTGTCAAATTCGTTTTTACTGGCAAAGATGTCATTGAAGTTGTTAAGTAATATTTTGAGTTGCATTCATTGAAGTGGATTTAAGTTTTCTATGTTCATTTGTTCTAATTGTTTTGGTTGGAGCAAATAACATTCACTTTGTTCGTAAATTGTTTGTAATGTGATGTCAACATATTCACAAAGCTGTGGAAAGTCTGGAATGGAGTTTGGTGGTTGGTTTTCTACTTCTGTGCTTAGATATTCAATAATAGTTTCTTTTGGTAAGTCTACAACTCTTTCTGTGTTATTATAAATAAGAATTTTGATGTTTTTGGGGCTCTTGGCTAATATGTAAAAATTAGTGAATCCAATTTTTTCTGATTCACTGTTACAAGTGATTATTTGGGGTCTTAAAGCAAATAACAAACCCATAACTTGGTGCTCAATTGATATAATTGGTGTTGGTAATATCTGTAAGTTGTTGGTATCTGAAAGTGTTGTTTGTTTAAAGGTTTTGGTTGAGTTTTTTGTATAATGGACAGAGATTTAATAGTGTTTCAGTAGTCTCTCAGAATCACAATTCCATCAAATTTCTTTCTCAGCATGGTGGCCAGTAATCCTTCTGGTAAGCTATCCTTAAATTTATGAGTGTTTTATCTTTGTTTCACAGGTTTTTTACCAGTTCTTATAATGTTTGTACTTCAGCGCTTAATCCTTTTAATCAATTTAGTGAATAACAAAAGAAAATAAAAGAAAATAAAGAAAATAAAACAAAATAAAGAAATAAAGAAATAAAGAAAATAAAATAAGAAATAAGGGTTCTGTCAATAGCCATGATCAAGAGCTATTGTGCCAGCAGATTAAGTAGTAGATAATAACATGAATTTAAGGATAATGGATAATTTCATTAATATGAGAGTGATTTCACTTTAAGTTATAGTATTCTATCTTTTGAAAGAAAAGTATTTAATAATTTTGACCTGTGAATTTAATTGACTCTGAGAGTCTTACTAACTCTTAGTCTTCTTTACTTTGAGCCTAATTGACTAATTTTCTAGCTTTTGATACTACTGCTATACATAAATTTTATTGTACAAAATTCTTTGAATTTCTCAATTCTTTACACCAGAAATCCTGAAATTTCTGGAATTCCGCAATTCTGGAATCCTGCAATTCCTCATACGAGAATCCTAAAATTCCTAGAATCCTGCAATTTCTTTAAAAAGAATCCTGGAATTCCACTTTTCTACATTTATTTTGATTGGCTAATTTATGTACTAATATTTAATTCTTATATTTTATAAGTAACATTATTTTCTCCTTTAATATTGAGCTCTTGTAAAATCTTCTAAATCTCTCTTTTGTATCAATGTTGTTGCTGTAATTTCTATTGCTATTTTTTTTTTAAATCTAATTTTATACGTGACTGGGGTTTTTAACTATAGTAGTCTGTCCAGAATATCAATTTCAAATCTTGCATCTGTATTATGTGCATGTTCAGACATAATGCCCTCATTATTATCATTGAATTGAGTTAATTCCTGCTTTATTATAAGATCTAGAAACATGATATATCATTTGGTGTTTGAAGTGGAGTTTGAATTGTTGTTGGCAGAGTTTAAATTGTCATTGTCATTAGCGGAGTTTGAATTATTGTCATCATCAGCAGAGTTTGAATCAGGATTAAGTTTTGATTCTGATTCCCATTTGTTCTTGCTGATTGGCTCTTCTTTGAATATATGATGCATGGAAGTGGATTATAACTATGTTCCAATATTCTGACTCAGGACCATTAGGTAAGTTTTGCTGATTTATTGGTACTGTGGGAATTAGGTTTTATTGGGCTATTGGAGATAAGTTTCTTTGTATGATAGCGGTGTTTAGAATTTATCAGACTTCAAATGTTCAGGTTTTTAAATAATTTCCAAAGTTTGAATTACTAGAGATTTAATGAGTTTTATCAACAGTAAGTTTTTTTGTGTGATAGCAGGGTTGAAATTATCAGGTTTTGAATGTTTGGGTTTTTTTTTAACAATTGGGTCTTGAATAATCGGAGTTTTAATAAGTTTTAATGAATTTATCAAAAGTAAATTTCAAATGGTTAGGGTTTTAATGATTGGGTTTTGAATAAACAGAGTTTTAATTTAACGAGTTTTAACGAATTTATCAATGGTAATTTTTCAAATGTTTAGGGTTTTAACAATCGGGTCTTAAATAATCGGAGTTTTAATTTAATGAGTTTTTAACAAATTTATCAAAGGTAAGTTTTGAATGTTCGGATTTTTAATGATCAGGTTTTGAATAAATGGAGTTTTAATTTAACAAGTTTTAACAAATTTATTAACAATAATTTTCGAATGTTTGGGGTTTTAATGATCGGGTCTTGAATAATCGGAGTTTTAATTTAATGAGTTTTTAACGAATTTAATGATCAGGTTTTTGAATAATCAGAGTTTTTAATTTAACAGGATTTAACAAATTTATCAACAGCAATTTTTGAATGTTTGGGGTTTTAATGCTTAGGCTTTGAATAAATGGAGTTTTAATTTAATGAGTTTTAACAAATTTATCAATGGTAATTTTCGAATGTTTGGGGTTTTAACAATTGGGTCTTGAATAATTAGAGTTTTAATTTAACAAGTTTTTAACAAATTTATCAATGATAATTTTCGAATGTTCGGGGTTTTAATGATCAGGTCTTGAATAATTGGAGTTTTAATTTAATGAGTTTTAACAAATTTATCAATGGTAATTTTCGAATGTTTGGGGTTTTAACAATTGGGTCTTGAATAATTAGAGTTTTAATTTAACAAGTTTTTAACAAATTTATCAATGATAATTTTCGAATGTTCGGGGTTTTAATGATCAGGTCTTGAATAATTGGAGTTTTAATTTAATGAGTTTTAACAAATTTATCAATGGTAATTTTCGAATGTTTGGGGTTTTAACAATTGGGTCTTGAATAATTAGAGTTTTAATTTAACAAGTTTTTAACAAATTTATCAATGATAATTTTCGAATGTTCGGGGTTTTAATGATCAGGTCTTGAATAATTGGAGTTTTAATTTAACAAGTTTTTAATGAATTTATTAATGGTAAGTTTCGAATGTTTGGGATTTTAATGATTGGATTTGAATAATCGGAGTTTTTAATTTAATGGGATTTAATGAATTTCTTAACAGTAATTTTCAAATGTTCGGAGTTTTAACGATTGGGTCTTGAATAATCAGAGTTTGAATTTAATAATTTTTTTTTTTATCAAAGATAAGTTTTGAATGTTCGGGATTTTAATGCTTGAGTTTTGAATAATCGGAGTTTTAATTTAATGAGTTTTTCAAAAGTAATGATAAAATAAAGATTTCACAAATCCTAAGTAATTTTCTCTTGTTTTCCCTTGGTCTGCCACTTTCTTGCATGGTTGTTGCTGGTGCTGGTTTTCTGTTAGATTATACCTCATAGAAAGCACCAAATGTTACAGGTGATTATTTGGAATCTCAAAGCAAATAACAAACCCATAACTTGGTGCTCAATTGATATAATTAGTGTTGGTAATATCTGTAAGTTGTTGGTATCTGAAGGTGTTGTTTGTCTGAAGGTTTTGGTTAAGTCCTTTGTATAATGGACAGAGATTCAATAGTGTTTCAGTAGCCTCCCAGAATCACAATTCTGTCAAATTTTTTTTTCAGCATAATGGCCGGTAATCTTTCTGGTAAGCTATCCTCAAATTTATGAGTGTTCTACCCTTGTTTCATGGGTTTTTTACCAGTCCCTATGACGTTTGTACTTCAGTGCTTAATCCTTTTAATCAATTTAGTGAATAACAAAAGAAAATAAAAGAAAATAAAGAAATAAAGAAATAAAGAAAATAAAATAAGAAATAAGGGTCCTGTTAATAGCCATAATTAAAAGCTATTGTGCCAGCAGATTAAGTAGTGGATAATAACATGGATTTAAGGATAACAGATAATTTCATTAATATGGGAGTAATTTTATTTCAAGTTATAGTATTCTATCTTTTGAAGGAAAGATATTTAATAATTTTGATCTGTAAGTCTAATTGACTCTGAGAGTCCTACTGACTTTCAGTTTTCTTTATTTTAAGCATAATTGACTAATTTTTTAGCTTCTAATACTACTGTTATATATACATAAATTTTATTGTACAAGATTTCTTGAATTTCTCAATTCTTCACACCAGAAATCCTGCAATTCCTTTAAGAGGAATTCTGGAATTCTAGAATCCTGCAATTCCTCATATAAGAATTCTAAAATTCCTGGAATTCTGCAATTTTTCTAAGAAAAATCTTGGAATTCTACTTTTACTACATTTATTCTGATTGGCTAATTTATGTACTAATATTTAATTCCTATATTCTATGAGTAATATCACAAATAGTGACTTTTGTTTCAAACAATTGAGCTTGATTCTTTACTTTTTTTTTTATGGTTAACATATATTGGTCATATGGTGAAATGGAAATTGATTGATGAGTTGAGATAATTTCTCTTTTGTTAATAATTTTTTCTTCTGCCATATTGACTGATACTTCTATTCTATCTGTTGATCCAAATCCCTGTATCTCTTTTACAGTGATTCCTAACTCTTTCTTATTTTCCACTGAAATTAACTGAGCTATTTTCACCAGAGGCAGGAATATTGCCTGTGCTATCTTTTTGTTTGGCTCTATGATATAGGTCTTTTCAGAATCATTTTGTAGTATAGCAATGATATTTCCTACGTATTCTGTGTTAATTATTCTTTTTCTGATGTTGATTCTCTTTTTTGCTAAGCTACTCCTAAATGCTAATTGAACTATTGTTGCTGGGATTTTCAGTGCTACTTTAAGATTAATGCATGTGTGCAAATGTGGTTCCAATTTGATGGCATCTTTTTTCAGATATTTTAGATCAAATTCTGTATTAGTATCATGTGTGCATTCAGACATGATATCTTTGTTATTATTGCTGAACCATTTCAGTACTTGCTTCTTGGTGAGATTAGAAAGCATAATATATATTTCAGGGTTTGAATTGGAGTTTGAATTATTGTTGTTTTTGTTGCCATTTTGTGCAAAGCTGGAACTGTTGTTTTTGTTGTCATTGTGATTAGAGTTTGAATTAGGATTGAAAGTTGATTCTAATTTTGATGCACAGCAGCTAATTAGTTCATTTTTCTCTGGGATTGTGTAGATCATGCATGATGGTAGATTGTAAATGAGGTCACACTCATTACAATATTGAAAGTCACAGGGAATTAAACAATAGTCATATAAGTAAGTGTTGATTTTTTCCAAGCATTGCTCTTGTTTCTCTCTAGTGGGTGCTAATTCCTAATAGTGCTCATGAAATTGTTCTGGATCCAAGAGATTTATGACTGGTTCTGGATTCCAGTTGAATTTTATGGGTTCTGGTGGGTTATTTTTGATCATTTTTATTTCTTCTGATAATGCTTCTTCAATTTTGGTGAGAGCCATTCACCAAATTTTATTATTGTTGTGTGGACAACCATTCAAGCATTTGACTGCTCATCTCTAAACAGCATCTATGGGCGTTCCTTTTCTAATCCAATCGCTTATGAAAATCATGTACTAACACAATTTGTC
The DNA here is from genome assembly GCA_016748015.1 of Geosiphon pyriformis. Lineage (NCBI taxonomy): Eukaryota > Fungi > Glomeromycota > Glomeromycetes > Archaeosporales > Geosiphonaceae > Geosiphon > Geosiphon pyriformis. The sequence continues at coordinate 419,860 of JAAOMT010000352.1, read as the reverse complement.
ACACGTTTCTCCTTGTCCAGGAATGTCATTCCATATTTTTTTGTCTAGAAGAGTTTCTTCACAAGCCAAGCAGGATTTGTTATCCCATTTTTCTACTTGTTTCAGTCTTCCAAAATGTTTTATGATGCATGAGCAACAGTAGAACTTGGGTGCTATTTGGTATTCCTCATTATTACCACAATATGTACTCATTGATGACAATTTCTTGCCACAATTAACACATATAAGCTTTGGTCAATGATAGTTTGGTTGTGGTGGTATGTAAGTATATGTATGATGAGTGGGAGTTGGTGTTGAATTTTTTTCTTTTTCTTTTTCTTTTTCTCTAATATTATCCTTTCTCCATTCTCAAGTTGTTGATAGTTTGTCCTGATCATTGTTGGTTCCCCAAGTCTGATTGTTATGTTGGGTAGATTCCTCTCTTTGCTTTCCCTTTCTTTGGTCATCTCATGAAGGCACTGACAGTAATTTGTTGTGCTTATTGTCGGCCTACAAAACTTGATATGCTTTCCAGGTAGGTTTTTTCTTTTTTTCTTTGAGTTCAATTAGTGGTGCTGGTGTGGTTATCATTTTAAAGTAATCATACATGACTGGTACACATATGTGTTGACCATTCTGGCTCAGTTAGAGCTCCTGTGTAGTCCAATCAAGGGTTGTATTTGTTTTGGACAGCCAATTATTACTAATGAGAGCTTAGTATTGAGTGGCTTCCATTACTAAGACTTTAATGGGTACAGTAATGCCATTGACTTCAAAAGAGAAGTCATCAATCTTGCTGATAGGAGTTTTTGTAGCTCCATCAACCATAATAATCCTAGCACTCGCAGCACAATCAATTCAGCAACCTAATTGGTCTATAAGTTGTTATGTGATTATGCTGCTTGCAGACCCACTATCAAGAATAAGCTTAATAGATTAACCATCAACTTTTGCATCAGTATACATAGCAGTAATCAGTTTGGTGTTGAGAATGGCTTTACTAAATAATGGGACTAGTGTAATTTCATCAAAATCAAAAGGTAATATAGTGGCTAGTGATTCATCTTTGGTACTGACAGCTGGTAGAATGTTGCTGGTAAGTGGCTGTATTTGGTTGGTTTCCATATTGTCAAATAAGATGTCTTCTGGGGTAACCAAGAGACTTAAATAGTTCTGAAAACTCGAATTTTGGATATATCTGGTCCCTAAACTCCACTGGTATGATCCTGATAACTGGTTTAATAAACTGAGGATCAGTTGGTAAACTATCATCACCGATCTCCAGCTTTGCTGTGTTATTCTTAGCCTATGGGTTCTATTTTGTGATAAGTTTTGAGGCAATGTTTGAATTTGTTGGGATTAATAGATTACTGGTGGCTGTAGTTGATATATTACTTGTGGCTACAGCTAATAAATTAAAGTTTGATATACTGGTGGTTGATAAATTGGCTGCTGTATCATTGGCAGATAAGTGGGTTAATATTAATCTTGATTTGGGTGATGATTCAAGATCTGAAATCTGTAATCAAGGTTTTTGTATTGATTTCCCAATCATGGATTACTATAAAAATAGCAGTTGACATGGATATGGCCTTGTTTACTACAGTTGTGGCAAACATGCATTTCAGGCTGCCATGACTGATTAGATAATGATGAGTACAACTGATTTTGGAAATGATTTGCATTTCCAGAATTAATGCATCATTGTGGTGGCTGATAAATTACACAATTGTCAACTAAATATCTCTTTAATTTCTGATTGATTGAATCACTGAATTGTTTTAATTTCGAATCCAATTCAGATAATTCATTTATTATTAGATTAATGGCTTGGGCATGATTGGCTTCTAATTCTGCTGCTTCAAAATCTTTGGCATTGGTAACTGCAGCTTGAAGGTCTGCTAAATGTAATGGACATATGCATTGGAGAATGCTACTGCACAAATCTCTAATAAATTGATTTAGAATCTGTGGTGCTGTAAAATAATCAGCTTGAATTGCTTGAATTTGGTGCAGATTTCTATGGAAGCATTCTAGGTATGTAGTGACTGCTTCAGTTTCCTCTTGTTTCATGGTGGTAAACATGTTGGCCAAGCAATTGATACTATTGTTGTTGCTAAAGTATCTCAGAAACTTTGTTTTGAACACGTCGAAGGTAACCAGTTTTTTAATCAAGCTTTGATACCATGAGTTGGTGGTATCTTAGAGAAAGTATAAAATGACTTGCATGGCTCTGGCATTATTCCATCTATTGGCTGTGATGGCTTTTTCTATGTCATTAAGTCATACTTAGGCATTGTCCTCTTTGCCAGTAAATTTTTCAAGTTTTGTGATTGGTGGATAAGCCATTGGATCTAAGTTGGGTTGTTGTGATGGTTGAAGTGGCTGTTGTAATAACTGTTGTAGTGGTATTTGCTGCTGTTGAATTGGTTCAATTAATGGCTAATCAATGACAATTACTGAAGGTAAGTTTTGCTGATTAATTAACTTGGGATTTGGATTGTTCTGATTTGGTGATGTTTGAATATTTGGAGTTTCAATTTCTGAATTTTCCAAGTTTAGATTTTGCTGAGTTTGAAGATTCAGGGTTTCAACTTCCAGGTTTTCAGAGATTGGGTTCTGGTAAATAAATTCTTAATCTTCAAATTCTTTTTTCTTTTCTTTCTGTTCTCCTTTTAATTCCATTATTTCTCAAAGACTCGCAGTTCCGAAATTTGGTTGAAGTGGTGGAGATCAAAGTCCTAATGGTGTTGGCAATTGTGACTTAAATTTTTCAAAATATGTATTGTATAGTCCTAGAAAATCTTTTTTTTTTTGTTTACTCTAAAATGGGAATTGTCCAAATATTGATGTCATGGTTAATGTGAATACATCTGTTAATGTGATGTTGATAGTGCTTCCTAGTGTATAGTGGTATGATAGATTTGTTGGTAATTCTATTCTTGTTTTCTTCCAAGTTGGTAGTTGTATTTCTTTAGGCATTACTACTGGTATTTGTAATCTTCCTTTGCCTTTGTCTGTATAGGTAATAGAGAATTGTTGTTGAGTGTATCTTTCAATAATTTGGTTGATTTTCTTGATGATTGGTGCGAAACTGTGGTTTTTTGGTAAGCTGGCGTGTTGAAATAATTCTGTATAAAAGTTTTTTCTTGCTGGTTTGATATTAACTGTTCCTCCTAAGCAGTCTGTGATTTTATTGTTGATATAGAAGTTGAAGACTGATTCTGTTGGGAAATGGTTATTGTTTAATCCTAATTGTTGGCTATACTATTAAAACAAGGATTTGGCAAATCCTAAATGGTTTGCTCCTATGTTTTCTGGTTCTGCCACTTTTGGATAATTGTTGTTGGTGCTAGTTCTCTATAGAATTATATCTTACAGGAAGCACCAAATGTTATAAGTATTTATTTGAGGTCTCAAAGCAAATAACAAAACCTGTAACTTGGTGTTCAATGACTTGATTAATATTGGTTGCTAAAAATATTATGACTTTGAAGGTTTTGGTGGAGTTCTTTGTATAATAGACAGAGATTCAATAATTGTTATCTGTAGCTTCTCAGAATTGCAATTCTGTCAATTTTTTTCTTGGCATGATGACTGGTGTTATCGGAGGTTTTTGGTCTCTTTTCTTAAATGTTGTTAATGTTGATTTGTTGTGAATTCACGTTTCCAGGAAGTAGTTGGACCTCCAATAACTGAATTTATCTTCAAATTATCTCCTATAATTTAAACTTGTTAGGCTTATGAGTGGAATGGCCAATTCTGTGCCAGTTGCTTTATGTAGTTACGTTGTAGTAAACGTCAACTCTTTCTCAGGAATTGCTTATCTGGAAGCTCACTAAAAATGTGTAGTTACTTTGCTGTAAAAGTCAACTCTTCTACAGGAATCTCATCTGTAGACTACCTTAATGATTGTAATAAGAAAAGAAAATAAAATAAAAGAAATGTAAAAGAAATAGGATTTTTATCAAGGAAAACGTTTTTCTATCCAGGTCTGGAGTCACTAACAGTTTACTGAAATTGGTAGCTAATCAATTTCAAAATGTTAGTTGGGTTTTTGAGGATTTTCCAAGTGCAATAATTTAAAGAATTTGGTTTTTCGAATTATTTGATATTTATTTCTTTCTGTGTATGTAGGAATAGTTCTAAGTAATAAATCTAAAGTAAGATACATTTTCTCAAAGAGAGAAGCTCTTCTTTTATACAACTTGTCATAACACTATTCTATGAACTTGAACTTTGCTATTTTCTACAATTTTGCTGAACTAAAGATACATTTTGGCAAACTATAAGTTATTTCTGCAAACTATTAGATATTTCAGTGAACTATCAATTATTTCGGCGAATTTCTACAAATTTCGGCAAACTTTTAAATATTACATAGTTCAGGGTATTGCATGATTGATTATTGCAATTAGGTTATATTTGTGTTGTGTACAAATTGAGTTATTAATTAAATGATAATTTTGAACATTTTGCTAATGTAATAAGTGATAATTTGAAACAATAATATATGCTAATTAATAATAGGAATTATAAGATAATTTTATGCTAAATAATATTTCTAATTTCATCTAATAACATAACCTCCTCCTCAAAACTGAGCTCCATCAAAGTCCAAGTACTGTCTGTCATTTCCAGATAATAATCCAAAATTATTGAAGAAATTTGGTCTGAAAATTATTGAAATTTCAGTTCTGTGAGTTTTCCAATGTATTGAGTCTTCAAAGATTGAAAAATTGGGTTTTGTAGTACGTTTTTACAGATGTGAAATAGGTCATAAAGTCTAAGAGCAGCTCTGAACTTGTAGCAACTGTTTGTTGATCTAGCTGTTGTCTTGAATTCATTGTGGAGTTGTTTCTGAATGGCTTTTTTTGTGAGGTTTGCTGTTATAAGTTCCAGTTTTCATTTATAGAGTGTTTTTCCAATGTAGAAATATCTATAGATTGGAGGATATTCAGTGTTTTCCTCCTTGAGACACAGTTGAAGTCTTTGTTGAATTGTAGCATTTGGTGGAATACTAATTGGAATGAGCATTAGGTTTTCTCTTAAAGCAAGCTTTAAAAGTTCTGGCAGGTGAATTCCAGAATAACTTCTTGTGTTTTTCTTATATGGATGATATTTTCGTGAATTTGGGGCTAAATTTGTAACTACTTCTGTTTGGATATAATTAATGTGGTTTCCAGTAACAGTAATAGATAATTCGGATATTGTTTTTAAAGCTAATATTAGTTTTTGGGATAATTGTTGAATGTTTTGAAGAATAGTCATTATAAGAAATTTGAAATAAAAGAAAATTATTTTTGGTGTATGGGTTTTTATGTTATTTTTGTTTTGATTGTTTCTAAATTATAAGGGAATAACTAGTAAAATTAATTTAAGTATTCAGGTTGGAAGATTGTTCAATGACAACTATTGGTTTTAAGTTTTGGGAAATATCTTCGGAATTGACTAAAGGAGAATGTGTACTAATTTGTGGAATTAATGGTTCAGAATTTTTTTTGGAATAATAGTGTTTCAAACAATCTCCATATGCAACTTTTGCTAGGATTTTGTCATCAAGTCTTAGCTTGTATGATCTATTGCCTAGGACTTCATGGATAAAGAATGGTCCATCCCATTTATTTTCAAATTTTCTACTCCATTGTTTTTCAGCTTTCGTTTTGTGTAAGAGAACTTTGTTTCTGATTTTAAATTCATTGGTGACTGGAGACAATTTGTTATTATGCCATTCTTTTTGTCGAGCTTGAGAGTGTTCAATATGAGTGGCTGCTATTTGTTGTTTTCCTTCCAATGTGCTAAGCAGAGTGTAGGCTTTTCGCTGAAGTGTTTCTTGGAAATTGTTTTTATCAATTGGTTGTGCTGGGTATGTTTTCACTATGAAACTAATTGGTAATGTTACTGTTCTTCCATAAGTTAAATCAAATGGTGTGTGTTTTGTGGTATCTTGTTTTAGTGTTCTGTATGCTAGCAACACTGATAGAATAAAGATATCCTACTCTTGCTCAAAATTGGTTGAGACTTTGGCTAATGACTTACACAATGTTCTGTTAAAACATTTCACAAGTCCATTTGTTTGTGGATGGTAGGATGAAGACAGAGGTCTTTTGATATTGAATTGTTCGCAAATTTCTTGTATCAGGTTGTTCACAAAGTGTGTCTCCTGATCAGATAAAAGTTCAATTGGACATCCGTGTTTACAAATAATGTCTTCATAGATGAAATTTGCTACTGATTTCGCATCTGCTCGTTGAATGGCTCTGGCTTCAGGCCATTTAGTAAGATAGTCTACCACTACTGCAATATAACGGTTTCCTTGAGTGGTAATAGATAGTGGTCCAACTAAATCGATACCAACTTGGTCAAAGAGTTGTCCAACTTTGATTGGATTTAATAGTTCAATAGGGCATGTTCCTCCTCTTCTTTGACAACTATTACAAGATTCGACATATTCGTGAATGTCTTTTCTCATTCGAGGCCAAAAGTAGTATTCTAGTGTTCTTTGAGTGGTACTATCTTTTCCGAAGTGTGCTGATGAAGGATCTGAGTGCATGTTGTATAATATGGTCTCTTTTTTCTGTTCTTGTATTAATCTGAGTAGTTTATTTGGGTTTTTGAAATTTCGATGATAAATAATATTGTTGTGTAGAAAATATTGTTTGGCTTATTGTTGTAGTCAATGTTTTTCATCTGGTGACCAATCTGTTGGAATTGTTAATGTTTCCAAATATTGTTTGAGATTGTTGTAGTTTTCTGAATTCATTGTTTGTTGGCTCTTTTGGTTGGTTAAGTTGAGTGTTGGTTTTTGTGTTTTCTAATCTTGTCTCATTCTAGAAAGACAGTCAACATTGGTGTGAAGTTTTCCTGGTTTGTGATGTACTATGTATCGATAGTTTGCTAGAAATTCTGTCCATTGGGTTTGTTTTGCATTTAGCTAAGTATTTTTGTTCTGAAGCCATTTGAGTCCAATATTATCAGTAATAATATCGAATTCTTTAGGCCTGAGGTAAAGGTTGAAGTGGTGTAGGGCCCAAATTATGGCTGCTGTTTCTAGTTCTGTGACAGGGTAGTTTTTTTCAGCTGGTTTTAATGTTCTGCTAGCATAAACAATTACTTGCTCATTTCTGTTGTCATCTAGTTGTGATAAGATGGCACCAAAGGCAGTATATGAAACATCTGTAGTTAGTCAAAATCGGTTGCTGAAATCCGGGTAGACAAGAATTGGAGCTGTTGTCAGTTTTTTCTTGAGAATTTCAAAAGCTTTTTGGTATTCGGTAGTCCATTTTATTCAATGTTTTTGGTGGTGAGCTGGTTGAGAGGTTTTGCAATTTCCGAGAATCTTTTGATAAACTTCTGATAGTAAGATGCTAATCTTATGAATTCTCTTAGTTTTGTAGTGTTTCGAGGAGTTTTGAAGTTTTTGACAACACTGATTTTTTCAGGGTCTGGTTTGATTCTATCTTTACTAACGATATGTCCAAGGAAGGCCAAACTTGTTTTTCCAAAGTAGTATTTTTTGATGTTGAGTTTTAGTCCTGCTTTTCGTAATCATTGAAAAACTTCTCGCAGGTGTTTTAAGTGTAATTTGAATGATGGAGAATAAATATTAGTATTGTCAAAATAAATGACTACTGACTTCCAAAGAAGTCTTTGGTACACAACATCCATTAATCTCTGAAATGTTGCTGGTGCATTACATAATCCAAAAGGCATTACATTGAACTCGTAATTTCCGCCTTGGGTGGTAAATGCTGTCTTGGGGCGATCTTTGAGATCTATAGCAACTTGTCAATAACTGTTTTCTAAATCTAGTGTTGAAAAGTATTTGGATTTTCCAAGGGCATCTAACATGTTATCAATTTGGGGAAAGGGGTAGGCATCTCTAATTGTAACACTGTTGAGTTGTCGATAGTCAACACAAAATCAGATCTTTCCATTTTTCTTTTTAACTAGCACTACAGGTAAAGCCCAAGGACTCATGGAGGGTTGGATAAGCCTATTGTTAAGCATTCATTGTACTTCTTCTTGGATAAATTGGTGGCTTTTTGGAGCAACTCGATATGCTTGTTGTCTTCTTGGTTTAGCATCTCCTGTATAAATTTGGTGTTGGACCAAATCGGTTCTTCCTAAGTTATTGTTGTTTTCAGCAAAGATATCAGCAAATTCTGCAATTAGCTCTTTGAGCTGGGTCTGTTGTTGTGATTCAAGTTGTCTCATGTTGATTTGAGACAGTTTTTTTATGATAACATAGTAGTTTTTGGAGCTGGGGTTTGAGTTGATTTTTGGTAGTGAATGTTCAATAATTTCAGAGAAATTGGGAACTGTTTGGGGTAATTCTTGTTGAAATATATTACTGTAAATAACTCCAATTTCTAAATTATTTAATAAAATTATGGAGTAATTATTGGGGTTGTAAAAAGTAACTTGGACTTTCTTTGTTCTTTCTGGAATATAAATGTTTGGGATCGAAATATTATGTTCCAAGCAGACTTGTTCATTGGACTCAAAAATTTGTTGTGTGATTGTTGGCTTTAGGCAGATGTAGATTTCCGGATGTTCTCCAAAGGGTGAGATGGTAATTGGTTGTAAAAGTCTGAGAATCTGGTGGGATTTGTTCTGTGTGTTAAGAGCTATATTAACTGGAACTGTGAATCGTCTAGTTGAACCAAAACCTTGGGTTCCTCTATCACTTTTTCCTAATTGTTCTCTTTGATTGACTAGTTGTAAACCCGAAATGTTGATTAAGAGTAGGTAAATAGCTTGGGCAATTTTTTCAGCATATTCGATCTTGAATGGTTTGTCAGTTTCATTTTGAAGCATCACTGTAATGTCTCCAGTATATCCAGCATCAATTATTCCTCCTCTGACATTAATTTCTTTGCTTGCCAGAGAGGACTGGGAGGTGATTTGAACCATTGCTCCTGGCGGGATTTTGAGTGCAATTTTGAGGTTGATTTTTGTGAGAGATTTGAGGTTTAAGAACAAGAGTATCCTTGCCTGGATATTTTAGGTCATATCCAGCATCAATTTCGTGTGCTTTTTCGGGTTTTATTCCTTGTCCATTGTTGTTGAAGTATTTAAGTTGTAAGGCAGGCTGATTTTTGATAAAGTAGATGGGTGTTGTTTCAATTTCTTCTGTTGCTTCAGGTTCTCCAAATTCAATTTTGTTCTCATCATTTTCACTGGGCAAGAGAATACTAAAAGCATAGCATTCAGGACACCACTGTTCATCACAAGGCATAATGCATTCTTCACATAGCCTAATGTTTATTTGCTCTAATTGTTGAATTTGAGCTTCTTGGGTTGGGTAGGTGTAACTTACAATTTGGTGGTAGACTTCTACTTTGTCTTCATAATCAAATCCAGCTAATTCCATGGTGTATTCAATGTATTCTGCTTTCTTCATTTGATGAACATTTTCTTTGGTAGCTCCATTAATTAATGCCATTGCTAGGTCGAAAATCATCTCAGCATCATAAGGGTAGTGATAAAGTTTGTTGAAAGCACTATTGTATGCCACATTAAAGGGTGTTCCTCTTTTTACTTTTTCTGAAATTGATAAAGCATATTGGCAGGTCTGATTGCAGACTCCTCCTCTCATGGCTACATCAATCCAATTGCATTCTTCTAGTAGCATATCTCCACAAGTCAAACAAGGGGTGTTATCTCATTTTCCGCTCTTTTTTATTAGATGGCCCCATTGTTCTCTGTAGCAAGCCTTGCAGTAATAACAAGTATGATTCTCATATTCTTCTTTAGGTGAAATGCAGGCTTCCATTGATAATAGTTTCTTGTGGCAGTTTTTACATTTAAGAGGAATATAGGGGCATTGTTTCCTTGGTTTGGGTTTTAAGTAAGGGATATTTCATCCAGAGGTTTCGGGTTCAGAGTATGGGGTAAAATGTTCTTGTTCTGTTTCATCAGCCCAGTTAGACATCGATCCAAGAGCCATGAATGTTTCAATGAGGGGTTTTTTTTCTTTCAGTTCAAATTCAAAAGCTGGGGCTTTTTCAGAGCATTTGTTAAATGTACCACAAGTAGTAGGTACCCAGGTGTGTTGTCCTTGGTAGGAGATTGTTAACTCTTGTGTTTCCCAATTCAGATTAGCATTGGCTTTTTGAAGCCAATCATTTCCGATGAAAGCTTGGTACTGGGGTGCGTCCATTATAAGAACTTTGACTGGAATGGTGATTTTATCAAGAGTGAATAGAAAATTGTCAATTTCTCCTACTGGGGTTTTTTTCATGCCATCAGCAGTGACAATTACTGTTTGAGCTGGTTGGTCAACATTTCTCTTCAACTGTTGCATTAACTGGTAGGTGATAATGCTTCTGACAGATCCACTGTCTAGAATTAAGCGAATTGTCTTTTCTTCGACTTCTGCTTCAGTGTATATAGCCGTGATTGCTTTTTGTTCATTGGCGGCTGCATTGCTAAGCAAGAATGGTGATTCATTTGCTTCAAACTCAAAAGAAAATATATCTGAAAGGTTAGCGTTTTCAGCGATTCTGGCTAGTGGGATTGTGGTAGGAGTATAAGAAGGGTTTTGTTGTTGTGTTGCAGTTCTATCTTTCAAGGGTGCAGTATGGTGAAAATCCTGTTCTTCTGGCATTGTTAAATAACTGGGTTGAGTGTAGTAGTGGTTGGGTTTTGGTTGAGTGGAATTTCAGAGAACCAATTGGTTGTTCGAACTGATTCTATTGTTGTTTACTTGGTATCAGTTTTGTGGTGTGAATTGATTTTGTGTAATCAGTCTTCGAGCAAGTACTTGATAATGTTGTGTGGGTGGTTGTTGGTATTGCTGTTAGATTGGCTGTGGAGTGGGCTGATAATAGTTATTTTGGTATTGGGGTCTTGGTGGATAGTAAGCTGGTAGTGGTAGTTGATAATAAGATTGCTGTGGTGGAGGGTAATATTGATTACTCCTGTTTTGTTGGTCTTGTTGTAGCTTTCTGCAATCTCTTTTCCAGTGGCCAGAAATTCCACAGTAATGACAATTCTGAGGCTGGTTATTGGAAAGTGGTGCAAAGTTATTTTGATTTCGTCTTTGGGGTGGTTGATATCTTTGGGGTTGCTGTTGTTATTAATTGGTGAAATAGTTTTCAACCTTCTTTGTAAATTGGTCAATTTTTTCCTCAGCTGCTGAGCTGGTTTCTCCAATTGCCAAATTTACAAGTTTTGTGTGATTGGCTTCTTCTATAGCCATTTTGTATCTTTTCGTATACTGTATGGCAAAGTTTAAATCTTCTGGCACATGTGGGCAAACCTTTTTAATTAGTTTATCTTTTAGACCAGCGATAAATTGATCCAAGATTTGAGCATTGGAATAATAATTGTTTGTTTCAAGTTGGTGAATTCGTCTAAGAAGTTTGTTGAATTTCCCAATATAAGTCATAACAGATTCGGAGAGTTCTTGTTTGATAGTTCGAAAACGATTGTGAAGGGTGATAGAGATATTATTGTCAGTGAACTGTTTAAGGAAGGCTGCTTTGAAAGCATTCTAATTATTGAATAGGGCAGCCAAGTTTTCAAACCATTTTCCTGCTGTTCCTTTGAGAAAGTAGTGAATTGTTTTTAACATTCTGGCAGCATTCCATCCATTTGCATCTCCAGCTTTAGTAACTTGGTCGAGCCATTCTTGGGGACTGGTATTAATGTCTTCTCCATTAAATTCAGGAATTTTTGCGATATATGTTGTCATTTTGTCTTCTTCATTTTCACTGTCTATTGATTCTTCTTCAGATATTTCAGGTTCGTTTTTTTTGTTCGCTGCTGTCTCAGAGTGTTCACTTTGATTTTCAGCTAGAAAGTCAAGGAGATTGGAACTAGTTTGAAGGGGTTCTTGTTGTCTGATGGGACTTCTGAATGATGTAAAATCTTCTGGTCTTGCAAATCGATTCAAGGGTGAATTAGGCATTTGTGCTTATGCAAGTGAAGCTGAAAAAGGTGTGATGGTAAGTGAAAGTTTTGAACTGGTTCTTTGTTCAGATGTTTGTAAATGGTTGGCAGTTGTTTTTGGTAGTGTTGGAGTATTTGGGGTAGTTTTTGAGTATTGCTTTAATTTGTTTTTGTCTTTGTTGCTTGTTTCTGTTTCCAATTCAAAATCAATAGAGTATTGAGACTGCACTGGATATGTTTCTTCACAGTATTTGATAATGTTAAAATTAAGTTTGTGAAAGTAAGTGGCAAGTGTTTTACTATTAAGGTCTTCAGTTCCCAACTGTGAATAGTGTGCTAAATTATTGTAAAGGTTGCTTCTAACTTCTGAAATATTGTAATTTCCAAAAAGATAATTGTTGATGCAGTTTTCAATGTATTGGTATACTGATTTCTTGACAACTTCAATTCCGTCTGGAATGTTGAATCTTTGCTTGCAGTGGGTGTAAATTGATTGATAATACTCTAGAGTTGTTGCGTCTGGTGTGGTCATCACTTTGAATTTTGTTGTTGCTGTGTTATTTCCGTGAAAGAGCACCAAATGTTACCAGAGGTTTTTGGTCTCTTTTCTTAAATGTTGTTAATGTTGATTTGTTGTGAATTTACGTTTCCAGGAAGTAGTTGGACCTCCAGTAACTGAATTTATCTTCATATTATCTCCTATAATTTGAACTTGCTGGGCTTATGAGTGGAATGGCCAATTCTGTGCCAGTTGCTTTATGTAGTTATGTTGTAGTAAACATCAACTCTTTCTCAGGAATTGCTCATCTGGAAGCTTACTAAAAATGTGTAGTTACTTTGCTGTGAAAGTCAACTCTTCTACAGGAATCTCGTCTATAGGCTACCTTAATAATTATAATAAGAAAATAAAATAAAAGAAATGTAAAAGAAATAGGATTTTTATCAAGGGAAACGTTTTTCTATCCAGGCCTGGAGTCACTAACAGTTTACTAAAATTGGTAGCTAATCAATTTAAAAACATTAGTTGGGTTTTTGAGGATTTTCCAAGTGCAATAATTTAAAGAATTTGGTTTTTCAAATTATTTGATATTTATTTCTTTCTGTGTGTGTAGGAATGGTTCTAAGTAATAAATCTAAAGTAAGATACATTTTCTTGAAGAGAGAAGCTTTTCTTTTATACAACTTGTCGTAACACTATTCTATGAACTTGAACTTTGCTATTTTCTACAATTTTGCTGAACTAAAGATACATTTCAGTGAACTACAAGTTATTTCTGTGAACTATTAGATATTTCGGTGAATTATCAATTATTTTGGCAAATTTCTACAAATTTCGGCAAACTTTTGAATGTTACATAGTTTGGGGTATTGTATGATTGATTATCACAATTAGGTTACATTTGTGTTGTGTATAAATTGGGTTATTAATTAAATGATAATTTCGGACATTTTGCTAATGTAATAAGTGATAATTTGAAACAATAATATATGCTAATTAATGATAGGAATTATAAGATAATTTTATGCTAAATAATATCTCTAATTTTGTCTGGTAACATTGGCAATCCTCTGATAAGTAATCCGTAATTTTTTTTATGTGTTTTATCCACTCACAGAGGTCTTTTACCAGGCAATTTTTGACGTTAGTAATTCAGCACTTAATCCTTAATCAATTAGTAAACACAACAAAAGAAAAAAAGAAAAGTAAAAGAAAATAAAGAAAAAAAATAAGCCAAGGCATTTTGTAAATTAGTATCCTGTCAATAGCTGTGATCAAGAGCTATTGTTTTAGTGTGTTTAAGTAGTAATTATTATTAACATATAGTGTTAATAGTGGAGAGTGGAGTAAGATAACAAATAATTATTTATTGATATTTGTGATGTGAAAGGTTGTTTAAATCAAATCTAAATTAAGAGGTCTGTCTTTTCTACTTCTAATGCTACCACTATATATACATAATTAAGATTCCTCAATTCTTCGATTCTTTACACCAGGAATCCTAGAATTTCTGGAATCCTGCAATTCTTTTAAGAAGAATTCTGAAATTCTGGAATCTTGTAATTCTTCATATGAGAATCCTGAAATTCTTAGAATTCTGCAATTCCTCTAAGAAAAATTCTAGAATTCCACATTTACTATGCCTACTTCTAATTGGCTAATTTATATACTAATATATTTTTTATATTCTATAAGTAATACTATGCTTGGCTTGTGACAAAACTCTCCTTGACAAAAAGATATGGAATGACATCTCTGGAAGAAAAGAGATCTGTAACAAATCATGCCAGTACATAATCTTAATAAGTGACTGGATAAAAAAAAAGACACTAATAGAAGCAGCCTGGAGAAGAACAGTAAAACATTTGGACAGATGTTCACACAATGATAACAAAATTTGGTGAATGGCACTTACCAAAATTGAAGGAACATTACCAGAAAAAATAAGGATAGCTGTTTTTTCAGAGAGAGTAGTTGATAATTTGGTCAAGGGTTGGGTTGGTGGTGGTTTCCATGTTGACATATTTTTGTCTGTTTTATTAATTGTTGGAGTAAAATTTTCAAACAATGATCCATATTTTCCTAATAATTTGATTCAACTATATTAATCCAAGAGTGTGAATTTCCAGGAGTTTGTGGTGTTTCTGACTGGATTTTCAGAGGTAAGTTGAATACAATTCTACTTTGGAGTGTTTAATAGTATGATAGAGTTGTTTGTGAGAAGAATCTTGGTTTCTTGTTGATTATGGACTTGGCTTGGGCAGTTGCAGAGTTGTTGGATTTGTCTTTATATTCTTCAGAATCGGATTTCACTGGTTGTTGTACTTGAAGAAATTGTTTTATCATGTAATATTTAATGTCTGTATTGATTATATACAGAGTTTTAGCAATTGGTTGGGTAGTTGTGACTGTTGAGTACCCTAATAAGCTTTGATGAATTTGTTCTCCCAGTCTTCCTGTGTCAGTTGTGTGGCCTAATAAGCAGTCAATTTTTGTGTTGATATAGTTACAAAAATCACTTTCTGTATAAGTGGTTTCTACTGATATTCTTAGGTCTTTTTGAAAGTATTAAAATAATGCTCTTCCATATAAAAAGTGGTTCTTTACTACTGTTCCAATAGTTGCCACTTTTGTGAATTTCTGAGGTGCTCTGTTTTTGTGAATTTATAACCTCACAGAGAGCACCAAATGTTATGAGTAAACTTGGTGGGATAGAGAAATGATAATGTTTGGTGCTCTCAAGTATTGGTAATGCATGTTTCACGTAATTTTGGTGGCTTAATCTTGATTATCAGTCTCTGAAAGTCTTATTTTACTGGTTGTGAATTTACTTATTGAGTTTTTTGGTTATAAAGCACAGAGTTTTGGTTTTTGCTGATTGCAACTTCTTATAAAGGTAAGCTTTTTTCTTCAAGCTAACAAGCACAGTTGTTAGGATCTGGTATTGTCTTTTTACCTTTCTAGTAAGCTATCAAAATAATGTTAATATCCAAAAACCTAGGAGGAGCTTTTCTCTTTTACTAGGCTATTACAAAGTCTATTTCTAGACAATCAATTTTACTATGTTGCTGCTTCACAAGAAAAAAAGAAAAAAAGAAAAAGAAAATAAAAGAAAAGATAAATTAGTATCATCAATTGCTATGATCAAGAGTGATTGTTTCAAATTGTTAATAGTTTGAGGTAGTTATGTTAAAAGCATCTGTTCTGGAATGAAAGTACAAAACAATAGTTAATTCACGTAAATTCCACAAAGTTTGAAAACATGAATTCGTGATTTTGATTTCTTAATGATTAATTTATTTTAGAAAATGAATATGGAATATAATAAATGATAAAGAAATATGGATAATTGATTCTTGTCTAGTGGTTTGTATCTATTTGTTTGTTTGTTTTTTACTTTCTACAACTATTTGCTTTTATACATTTTTTTGGTTTTACAGGATTGCTTCTGATTGTTTTGTTATTGCTAACTATTGCTTTGTTATTTCTGTTATTGCTTCATTCTTCTATGTTATTACTAGTTATCCTATATTATAACACATTATTTAGTGTTATTATATGTTATTCTGTGTTATCTCATGTTGTAACACATTATTTTGCACTATTCTAAGTTATAACACATTATTCAATGTTATTGTGTGCTATTCTGTGTTATGTCATGTTCTGGTCACGTTTCTTCATAACTTTGGATCAGTTTTTCTACTTGGGTAACAATGGGCTACCCCAAAAAAAACACTGTTATCAAGAACTTCAGAAATTGGCATTCTAACAAAGTGACAAAAAATGGTCAGCAGAGCAGAAAAGAACAGTTTACAAAATAAAAAAATTCTCACTATTCCAGCTAAAAAATTATTCTTAGAATTGACTCATAATCTAATAGAATGGCACAATAAATAAACAAGTGACTAGCTGGCAACTTGTAAATCCAAACTTTGATAAATAAAAAGCTGCTCTAAAATACCCAGAGTATTTGCAAAATTAATAACAGATAATGACTTACTCTCAGCCTGTACTTGGGTGAATGTCTTAACACCATAAAATAAAGAATGTGACAATGCAATTATAGAAAAATTGCAAAGAGACACATCTTGAATTTTAAGCTCTTTTTAACAATAGCATCCCACCTAGAGCAAACAGCACTAGAAATAAAACTAAACTGAGTCCTGTAGCTAATAATAGACTGTAGAATAGATAACACCAAATAGCAGAATTGTTTATCAGAGATAGCTTTGTGCAAAACCATGTTTGAAAAGAAACACATATCTGAATATGTCTTTAACAAACTTGGCTTTAAGAGCCCTTTTATTGACAAAAAAATGCCCAAATATCAATGAAATTTATTCTTTCTGGCCACAGCAATTGGTATGTCACTAATGAACAAAGAAACATCCTTCACTCCTTGATTAATAAGAATGGCAACAGTTTTTTTCATGTTTATAAAAATATTATTAAGAGCAAAAAATTTACTTGCAATGTTTAAAATATATTGGATGACAGCCTGACTACTGCTCATCCAGATCATATTATCTACAAAAGCCCTAGCAGCAAAAAAAGATGTTATCTCTGCTTGTAATTCCACCCTGCCCAATGTTACTCATAAAGAAAACAGATATAAAAAATAGTAGACCAATAAGAGAATAGTAGTTAGCATGTAAACACATTGCTCAGCAATATGAAGCAATGTTAAAAATTACAGCACATTGTTCAGCAATGTGAAGTGATATTAGAAAATTAGGGCACATTACTTAACAATATGAACATTGCTCAAGAAATCATAGCACATTGCTCGAGAATATGAGTGATCTTATAAAACATAAATTAAAAGCAAAAAAAGACAGACTTCTTAGTTTAAATTTGATCTAAGCAACCTTCTACATCACAAATATCAATAAATAATTATTCAATATCTCAAATCCACTTCTCATTATCAACACTTTATGTTAATAGTAATTGATACTTAATTACACTGGAACAATAGCTCTTGATTACAGTTATTGATGGGATACTAATATTAATTGTCTTGGCTTATTTCTTTATCTTCTTTTATTTTTCTTTCATTTTCTTTTGTTATTTTTTTTTGGTTTTACTAATTGATTAAGGATTAAGTGCTAAATTATTGACATCAAGAATAGTCTGGTAAAAGACCCAGAAATAAAGGTAGAATTACATATATATTAATAGATAGCTTATCAGAAAAGCATGACTGTTAGAATAAATCCAGCCACCAAGCTGAGAAAAAAATTGGGCAGAATTACAATTAAAAAAAACTACTCCAATCACTACAGAATCTCTGTTCATTATACAAAAAACTCCACAACAAAAACCTTTAAATCAACCAAAACTTTCAGATCACAAAAACCTTCAGAAACCAACACCCCTCATTATATCAATTAAGCACTAAGTTATGGATTTGTTATTTGTGTTAAAACCCTAAATAATCACCTGTAATATTTGGTACTTCCTGTGAGATATAATCTTACAGAGAACTGGCATCAACAAAACACCCATCTGAAACAGTAGCAGAATCTGAAAAAACAGGGACAAACTA
This sequence comes from Geosiphon pyriformis, assembly GCA_016748015.1. Taxonomy (NCBI): domain Eukaryota; kingdom Fungi; phylum Glomeromycota; class Glomeromycetes; order Archaeosporales; family Geosiphonaceae; genus Geosiphon; species Geosiphon pyriformis. The sequence goes on along the minus strand of JAAOMT010000352.1, from coordinate 401,936 downwards.
TTTGGAATTCGCAAAATCTTTATTCCAACACTATTACATCTATCTTGGATTAACAAATAATAGTTGGTCAACAGAATCAGTTTTCAACTGCTACATCAATGAGAGAATAGTATATCATTTGGGAGGCCAAAAAAATCCAGAATCTGTCTTCAACAACTTCTTCAGTAAACTATTCCAAAATACTACCCTTCTACAAAACTACTTATTTGTATTATTAATTACAGAAATAAACAAAGAAATTAAAAAATACACCAAGCAGAAATTTTCTATCACTTTTGCTGATAAAGGAAAAGGAAGGTTACAAACACCAGCTGGAACACTAAAACAAATCCAACTACCCACTTGAAAAAAACAAAGATTTGATTCATCTGCTAATTTATTATATCACCACATATTTGGAAATATTATTAATATAATAAGCATGGCTACAGTAAGTGCAACAACACCACTAAACAGAATCCTATTTCAAAGTAAACAAAAGAAAGCAGAGTTATTATGAACATATAGTAATTATTTCGAGGTATTTAAATCATAATCTTCAATACCATCAGAAATTTAATTACCACCACCACAACCAAATTTTGAAACCATTAGTTCTTGGAAAATAACTAACTCCAAGGAAAAAGAAAGTAGCAATCAAGAAATTAGCAAGCAAAACCTGATCTTAGAAAATTCAGAAATCAAAATTCCAGTTAATTAAACTCTAGAAAATCAGAATAATCCAAACTCTAACATTATTACTCAGAAAAACTTATCTCCAGTAATCATAATTAATCTACCACCAGCCCCACCAATTGCTAAACAACAACAACAGCCACAACCACTACCCCAACAACAATTTCAACAGCAACTGCAATAGCAATCACAACAATAACCAATGGCTTATGCTCCAATCACCAAAATAGAAAAATTTACTGGTGAAGAAAATGACACCCAAGTGTGGTTAAATGATGTTGAAAAACCATTGCAGCCAATAAATAGAATAATACCAGAGCCATGCAAGCCATCTCATACTTTTTTCAGGATACTGCCAACTCATGGTATCAAAGTTTGGCCAACAAACCTCAAGACTTTAATACATTCAAGCTTGCATTCCTACAATATTTTAGCAATAATAATAGTATTAATTGTCTAGAAAATACCTTTACCATCATTAAACAAAAAAAAATGAAGCAGTTACTACCTACCTAGAATGCTTCTATAGAAATCTGCACCAAATTCAAACAATTCAAGCTGATTATTTCACAGCACCATAAATTTTAAATGTATTCATCAGAGACCTGTGCAGTAGCATTCTTCAATGCATACATTCATTACATTCAGCAGACCTTCAAACTGCAGTCACTTATGCCAGAGATTTTGAAGCTGCTGAATTAGAAACTAATCATATCCAAACTGTAAATCTAGTAATAAACAGATCATCTGACTTGGATTCCAAATTAAAGCAATTTAGTAACTTAATTAATCAGAAATTAGAAGGATACTTAGCTAACAACAATCAGGCAATTTATCAACTTTCATAGCAACACAACAATCAAGGAAACTCTAATCATTTCCAAAATCAATTGTGTTTATCATCTTTGACCAATTAACAGTGGCAACAGAAAATACATGTTTGCCACTATTGTGGTAAACAAGAACACCTACAAATTGACTGCCACTATTGATTAAATAACCAATGATTGAAAAATCAATATTAAAACCCTGATCGCCGGTTTCAAACTCTGAGTTATCAACTCAACTCAGCACCATATTAACCAAATTACTTACTTATGATGCAGCAGCCAATCTATCAACCATCAATTTATTAGCTTTCAGCAACCATAGTTTATTAACCACAGACACAACTTATCTATTAGCTGCAGCCCCAAGTAATCTATCAACCCCAACAAATTTCAACACCACCATCAAATTCAGCTCAGATGACATCAAGAAATCTCAGATCAAGGATCACTCAAAATTGGAGATCAGCAATGGTTGTCTACCAACTGATGCACAGCTCCTTAAACCAGCCATCAGGATTATGTCAGTGGAGTTCAGAAACCGGGTACACCCAAAACTATTTAAGTCTTCTAGTAACTTCAGAAGACACCATATCCAACAATATGAAAATTAAACAAAAGCAACCACTTATTAACAATATACTACTAGCAACTATTACTAAGAACAAATTACTTACTGCTATCTTTCCTTTTGAACTCAAGAAACCAGTTGAAACACCACTATTCAGTGGAGTTATCCTAGAATCAAAACTCATTACTGCAATATATATAAATGCTAAAGTTGATGGGCAGCACATTAAATTAATCCTAAACAGTGGATCAACTGGCAGCATTATCACACAACAACTTATTGACTAATTAGGTTACCAAGTTAATCATGTTGCCAGTGTCAGAATCATAACAGCTGATGGAACAACCAAGACTCCAATTAGTAAAATAAACAACTTTCTATTTAAAGTCAATAGCATTATAATACCAATCAAGGTATTGGTAATGGAAGCAACTCAGTATCAAGCTCTTGTTAAAAATAACTGGCTGTTCAAAACCAATGCAGTATTTGATTGAAACACTCAAAAACTGCAGCTCAGTCAAAACAGCTACTACACATGTACGCCAGCCACTTGTGGTCATTTCAAAACCACTACCAATGACAAGCCACTTATTGAATTGGAAAAAAAAGAAAAAAAACTTATCTGAAAAGCCTACCAAGTTTCCTGGACCAACACCAAACACAATGAGTTATCACCAGTACTTTCCTGAGACAACAAAGGGAAAGGAAAGAAAGAGGACACAGCAGAAGAAGACACCACCACTAAAAAAATAACTAGTGGCTGGAAAAGATCCTACTCACACAAGTCACTAAAACAACCACCATATATTTCATTCAAATGCCAAAATTGTGACAAAAAACTCTCTTCCATAAGAGCTTGGATTGCACCCAACAAAGATTACTGAATGTGAACCCACTATTATTGCAAGCCATGCCACAGAAAACAGTATGACTACTCAAAACAACAAGACAAATAGAACAACAAACTATGTTTCACTTGTGGAGAAAAATTACTCAATGAAGGAATGCGGAACAACATTCTTGGTCGAAGAGGAATGTGTGATACTTTATGTCAGTACACAATCCTTATTAGTAACTGGATAAGTTGTGAGACTTTTATTACTGCAGTCTGGCACTGAACAATAACTTGTTTGGATGGTTATTCACACAATGAGGATGAGATCTGACAGATGGCAAATGCCAAAGTCAAAGGAGCCACATTCAGTGAAATATTGAAAATCAAAAATAATCCTTTAGAACCAGTTGACATTGTCCTTATTCTGAACTCTGATGCTTTTTTTGATATAGAAACAGGTCCAGAGAAGTTTTATGAACACTATCAGAATTTAACATCTACCAGAGAAGAGCAGAAGCAATGCTTGGAAGAAATAAACACATAATTATGTGACTATTGTTTGATTTCATGTGATTTTCAGTATTGTAATGAATGTGACCTCATTTACAATCCACTACCATGCATAATTTACATGATTCCAGAGGAAAACAAACCAATCAGCAACTGCATATTAGAATTGGAATCAGCATTTAATCCTAATTCAAACTCCAACAATGATGATGACAAAAACAACGGTTCCAGCTCCGTTTAAAATGGCAATAATAATTACGATGATTCGAACTCAGATTCAAACTCCAAACAATACATTGCACTTTCTAATTTCTCCAAGGAGCAGAAATTTAGATGGTTCAGTAACAATAATAAAAGCATTATGCCAGAATGTGCACATAATACTAATGCCAGGTTTGATCTGAGATATCTGAAAAAAGATCTCATCAAATTAGAACCACATTTATGTACTTGTATTAATCTCAAAATAGCACTAGAAATTCTAACAACAACAATGATTCAATTAGCATTTAGGAATAGCTTAGCGAAAAAAGAAATCAACATCAGAAAAAGAATAATTAATGCAGAATATGTAAAAAATATTATTGCAATACTACAAAATGATTTAGAAAAAGCCTTTATTATAAAGCCAAATAAAAAGATAGCCCAGACAATATTTCTGCTTTTGGTGAAAATAGCTCAATTAGTATTAGTGAGAAACAGAAAAAAATTAGGGATAACAGTAAGAGAGATACAGGAATTCAGATCCACAAGTAGAATAGATGTACTAGTCAATATAACAGAGAAAAAGGTTATTAACAAGAGAAAAATTATCTACATCTGTTAATCAATTTTTATTCCACTATATGACTAATACATGGTAGCCATAGAGAAAAAAGTAAAAGATCAGGTTCAAATTTTTGAGACAGAAGCAACCCTTTGTGAATTAGAAGAGATTGGATTAGTCAATTTACACATACCAGCCAAAAACCACAATCACATTAAAATTTCCATTTACAACAACATTGGAGATATTATCAAAATACCAGAAGAAACCATTATTGGATATCTAATTACCAAAATTGAAGACCAACTACTAAACACCATTCCAGATTTTTTACAACTGTGTGGATATGTAGATATTATATCTCAAACAATCTATAGACAGAACAAATGTTATCTGCTCCAACCAAAACAATTAGAACAGATGAACTTAGAAAATCTAGACTTACTTCAACAGATACTGCTCAAAATGTTACTCAACAATTTCACAGACATTTTTGCAAGTAAAAATAAGTTTGGCAAAACAAACATAATTCAGCACCAGATCAAGACTGGAAATACAATGCCAATCAAACAAAGAGCATACCAAGTACTACCAACCAGTCATAAAATTATTCATCAAAAAATCAATCAAATGTTAGACAATGGACTAATTTAGCCATAAATGAGTGCATGGTTATTACCAGTGGTACTAGTTTATAAAAAAAATGAGAAGATCTGCTTTTGTGTAGATTATTAAAAACTGAATAGAGTAACAAAAAAAAATAGCTATCCGATTCCAAAGATCAAAGAACTGTTCAATGCTTTTGGAGAAAAGAAATGGTTCTCAACTTTAGACTTAGATAGTGGTTACTGGCAAATAGCCATAAAACTGGAAGATAAAGAGAAAATGGCTTTTACAACACAGAAAGAGAATTTCGAATTTGAAGTTATGCCATTTGGCTTAATGAATACTCCAGCCACATTTTAACAACTCATGAAAATTGTCTATACTGAACTACTATAGAAATCAGTAGTTGTATACTTGGATGACACCAATGTATTCTTAAAAACATTTGATGATCATCTGTATCATTTTCAACAAATATTTGAAAGACTCAAATGAGCAGAATTGAAATTAAATGCAAATAAATGTTTTTTTGAAAAAACAGAACTCAAGTTTTTGGGACATGTTGTGAGCAAAGACAGTATCAAAACAGATCCAGACAAAATTGAGATAGTCAAGAACTTTTCAGTATCAACCAACTTGATAGAACTAAGAGTATTCTTGAGATTTGCTGGATATTATCACTGCTTTATCAAAAATTTTTCTAAACTAGCTTAGCCATTATATCAACTCCAATCAAAACACACCAAGTATGAATAGACAGAAAACCAACAAAAATCTTTTGACATATTAAGGAGAAAGCTTATTCAAGCTCCAGTGTTGATATATTTAAATCACAGCAAACCATTTATTATTACTACTGATGCATCAGGCCAAGCATTGGGAGCAGTACTATCACAGAAAAAACTGAATAAAAGAGAACATCCAGTAGCATATGCCAGCCAAAGTTTGAGTTTAGCTGAAAAAAACTATGGAATGCCAGTATTGAAACACTTAATAATCTATTGAACAGTCATAAAATAGAAAAAATACTTGAGCCAAAAGTTTGAGATGTACACTAATCATAAAAGATTGATTTTAATTCAGAAGCAAGAATTTGGAAACAATTGCTATACCAGATAAAAAATAGAACTTTTACCATTTAATTATACAGTACATTACAAAAATAGAAATGCTGATGGTTTGTCACAAATGAGACAAATCTAAAAACATTTTAACCCAAAAATATAACAAAAAATAAATATACAAAAATACCAACAACTTCAATACTATATAAATACTCAATTTTTCAAGAAAAAATTATCTCAAAAAGAACAAAATAACATAAAACAACAATCAAAATATTTTATTAACCATCAAAATATACTTTACTGGAAAAACAAAAAAAATTCAGATTAACCAACCAGAGTAATTACAGAACCAGAGAAAGAAACAATATTATTTAATATATACTCAGATCCAACAGCAGGACATTTTTACAAAGAAGCAACCATAAAAAAAATCAGAAAAAGATATTATTGGCCATCAATATATTTAAACATCATTCAATACATTCAAAATTGTGATGCTTATCAAAGAAGAAAAGGAACAAAACCCAGTGAACTGTTAAGACCAATTAAAATGAAACAACTATTTGATCACATTGGAATTGACTTAGTTGAATTATTAACAATAACCAGCAGAAGCAACAGATATATTGCAGTAGCCATGAACTATTTTATAAAATGGCCAGAAGCAAAAGCCATTCAAAGAGCAGATGCAGAATCCATTGTCGAATTTGTTCATTAAGATTTAATCTTTTAACACAGATGTTCAAAAGAACTATTATCAGATTAAGGAACTCACTTTGTGAATAAAACATTGGCAGAATTAAGTCAAAGATTTGGGATAAAAAGACCATTATCATTACCATACCATCCACAAACAAATGGGTTAGTTGAAAGGTTCAACAAAACATTGTGTGAAACAATAACCAAGATCAGCTAAAAAAGCCAGGATGAATAAGATTTGTTTATACTATTAGTATTATTTGCTTACTAGATAATGAAGCAAAACACTACATAAGCAACACTATTTGAATTAGTATATAGTAGAACAGCAATATTACTAGTTGAGATAGAAGTCAAAACATATCTAACAAAACCAATAACAGAAGAGAATTTTCAAAAAACATTGTTGAGAAGAACATATGAATTAATGGAGACATTATGGTGCAAACCATTTATAATTATCAAAAATATAAATCAGTCTGAAATTTTAAATGATGATCTTTATGTGTTTTTATTTATATAATTAAATTTTATTGGTTAATATACATGTGTTTTTAATATATTATTTATAAATAAGAAGTTTATTAGGCTTTTACAAAAAAATCTGGGTTTTATCTACTTGAATTAATACATTTCATACATTTTTTGTATTAAAATGAACTCATTAGAAAATGTATAACACTAACAAAAAAGAGCTATTCAAGGTTATGAACTTTAAGACAACTTCAGTTCTCTCAATTAAAGTAAAGCCAAAGATCTTTTAATTCCAATCTGATTTCCCTAAATTAACATCAACTAATGTAAGTTTCTTGATTATTGTGATAAGTTATTATATATTACATTCTAATAAGTTGTTGAAATATTCAACAATCGAAATTCTTTTTATAGTTTAGGAACCAATTCTAAAACTAGATCATAATTCAGTTGAATACATAATAGGTATTTTAGTTATTATATTTTTTTTTGGTATATTTATCATTCAAATATTAAATTTAACCAAAAATTTTTATTATAGGGGATTTCATATATCTCTTAGATTCAAGCAATTCTTTGAAATACAACATTATAGTCATTGAAAGATTATTTGTGAATTCAAAGTAAGTATTTATATTATAATAATACAAGGTTACAAATAGAGCACAAATAATATTCTCAAATTTTCTGACAATTGCTCATAGTACTTTTATGATTTCTTTGATGTCTGGTGTAAACAATATTGATATTTGGGTTTCTGTTTCAATAATGACAACTGAATATGATGGTAGTATAAATGGAATATTTATGTTAATGATGCCATGTTACCAGCAGAAGACATGCAGACCAAAAGATATTATATCTTTATAAAAAAGTGATCATCTAAAGATTAAATTAATATTAATTGAAAGTCTTTCTGAAAATAATAATACTTCGATGATTTATTATGTAGTAACATGACTTTAATAATTGCTGATTGGCTAAAATCTGATTGATTGGCATCTGAAAATTAAAGATTAATAATAAAAGTGGCTAATTTTAAACTTCAATAACTTTATAAATTATAATATAATTCAAAAAATTAAACCATAAATGTGAAAGAGAAGAACTTAATCTATTATATTTATGGTTTAGTTTTTTAATATTATTAAAATTGGAAGACTAGATACAATTTAAAATTATATAAATTGTTTGATAACTATAAATGATTTGCATCATAGAAAACAAATGGCAAAGAGCAGCTGATAATATCCAAAAAAAACAAAAAAAAAGACATAATAACTAACTACTAGATAAACCAGTTGAATTCAAGATTGAAGACAAAGTACTTTTACATTGTACCAAAACAAAAAAACAATGGAGTGGAAAATTTGACCCCAAATAGGACAGACTATTTTACATAAAAGAAATTCTAGAAAATAGAGCTTATAAATTAAAGTTAAACAACAAAATTTTAATCAAAGCAACACATAAAAATTGACTGAAACTATATCAAAACATAGTATTAGCATCCACCAATAATATTCCACAACTGGGAGCACAGAGAATACTAGTTCAATCAAATAAGATTTCATAAGATCTGGAACCAATCATAGTTATTGAACCAAACATATCAAATTAAAACAACCAAAAGAGTATATAAAAACATAGTATATGTGACAAAAGCAACAAAAAAAAATGGAAATACCAGACCATATTCAAATTTTAGCTCAACAATTGTTTCAGGCTTTAAATCAACAACAAGTAAACATGAAAATTATTATTAGCAACCAAACAATCTGTTATTAAAACACCAAACAAAAAGAAAAAAATACACCATACCAGTGATCACAGAAACAATCAATAAACTGGTCAGATAAAATAGTAGAGAAAGTAAAGAACACTTTTGGAAAGATAACCATTATTGTTCCAATAGAAGAACTGACAAAAAAAAATTGGAACCAATGGATAGACCAACTCCCAATACCATACTACTACTATTAATTGGAACAAAAAGTAGATATTCAGAAGTTATATTTTAACAAATCCAAAAGAATCTTTAATCAAGAAATAATCCAAAACATTAAAGACATTATTGAAAAGAAAACAAACTTGACACTACATATTAAGACCATTTATTGACTACACACTATATTTCAAAACTACCCAGAAATATTGTTATGTTTTAACATGGAAGCCATAACCATCAACCAATGGGGAAGAATTAACAACTTACAAATTGAAGAAATAAAGAGGAAAGTGGAACAGACATTACTTGAAAAAAAAGTATTTGACATAATTCAAAATGAGGATTTCAATAGAGCTTAATATTAAAAGAAGAAGATAATATTACTTATAAAGAAAACAGATATAGAAAATAATAGACCAATAAGAGAGTAGTAGTTAGCATATAAGCATATTGCTTAGCAATGTAGAGCAATGTCAGAAATTATGGCATATTGCTTAGCAATGTGGAGCAATATTAGAAAATTAAGGCACATTGCTTAAGAAATCATAGCATATTGCTCAAGAATATGAGCAATCTTGTAAAACATAAATTATGTATATATAGCAGTAGTTTTAGAAGCAGAAAAAGACAGACTTCTTAGTTTAGATTTGATTTAAGCAACTTTCCACATCATAAATATCAATAAATAATTATTTAATATTTCAAATTCACTTTCTACTATCAATACTTCATGTTGATAGTAATTAATACTTAACCATATTGGAACAATAGCTCTTGATTATGGCTATTGATGGAATACTAACATTAATTGCCTTGGCTTATTTCTTTATCTTCTTTTATTTTTTTTTTATTTTCTTTTATTATTTTTTTTTGGTTTTACTAATTGATTGAGAATTAAGTACTGAATTATTGACATCAAAGATAGCCTGATAAAAGACCCAAAAATAAGGATAGAATTACATATATATTAACAGATAACTTACCAAAAAGACATAACTGCTAAAATAAATCTGGCTGCCAAGCTGAGAAAGAAATTGGACAGAATTACAATTAAAGAAAACTACTCCAATTACTATGAAATCTCTGTCCATTATACAAAAAACTCCACAACAAAAACGTTCAAATCAACTAAAACTTTTAGATCACAAAAACCTTCAGAAACCAACATTCCTTATTATATCAATTGAACACTAAGTTATGGGTTTGTTATTTGCATTGAGACCCCAAATAATTACCTGTAACACTGACTTAGCAATGAATCTTAAGTCAATTTTGTATCCATATAAGTGTTCATGTCTCTTAATTTCGCACAAAAAAGGATCATAAAAGATTCTCCAAAGAAGCAAAGAAAACACTTCACTCTGGTTAAGCCTATTTAGCATCTTATAACTATCAAAAAGACCAAAATTTATCATAATCCTGTTAATTTTGTTTAAATAAATATTCTCAAAGAATCTAATAAATCTATTACACATTTTAATGTATATTAAATTAGCTCTTAAATGAAACTATCTTACAGAGTCATAAGTCTTATGCATGTCCTGTAATACCAGCCAAAGTTCTTTCTCTTTTTCCAAGACATCTTCTATTATTGAACCAACAACAAATACAAGTAACTGAGTTGAAGTACTCTTTAAAACTGAAAAATTGTTACCTTTAAGGACATTAAATACACTGCAAGCTAAAGATATATGGTCAGACAAAATCTTTGACAAAATCTTACAAGCAGTTTCAATTAAAGTAATTGGTTGTGTATTAGTAAGACATTCTTCCCAGTTATATGGCTTGGGAATCATAGAGATTCAGACACATTTTCACAAAGCTGGAACATCACTATGTACAAAACAAGAATTCAGCAAGTCCAGAAGACAACCCAACACCAAATTACTACCATGCTTCCAAAGTTTGTTCGAGACACTTGAAAGGCCAACAGTCTTGTTATTTAACAGATTTTTGATAACCATGTGTAATTCATCCAACTTGATTTTATCCATCACATTAGAAAAAATATTGTCTACCATATAGTCCAAAAGAACATACTAACAGGACCACAAATCAGGCACAGATTTAGATATCTTGCATTTTCTTATCCAATTAACTATAATACTATCAATCTTGGCCTTTACTTCAGCTAGTTCCAGAATTAAATTTCCATTCAATACCAAGTGATCAAGAACAATCTTGTGAAAGGGATGCTCCAAAATATTATTAATCATATTCTTCTTTCCTGAAACAAAATTGTCCATGTGTTTTCCAATTGCTTTGTTAATAGAGGCACTTTTAGCCAACTTAGATTCAATATACTTAGTCTTGCAATAATGTTTTTTGGCAATTGACAATTGTTTGAAAATCTTTACAGAATTGCCACAAACATCAAACAAACCAGGAATTTTAGAAGATTCCACACTATTTAAAACTGATTAAATCTTAACAAGATAGACAAACCTTAAAAAATCACTCACACTCAAAGTCTTAACTATCTTGGCAATTAACAATTTGAGTCTGTAGAATCTAAAAGAATGTTTGTTTCTGGAACAGTCAAAAGTACTGTATCAATGTTTAGAAAAAATAGAGTTTGTTAACTTTGTTATCATCTTTTCTAACAGACTCTACATAGAATTCAAGTTACCAAGATCCCTAGCAGTAGTAAAGTCATTTCTTAAAAATAACATCTTAGCAGCAGCACAGTTTTCAAAACATGCCCATTTAGTAGTATTTGAGTCTTTGAAATTAAACTTCCAATGGTCTGTGTTAGCAAACTTGCACAATGTATTTAATTGCTTGTCTAAAAAGCCACTCAGACCCACCAAGACCAACACAGCCAAGTAATCAGTATTAAAATGATCAAAAACACCACTAACACATTTATTAAACACAGTAAACAAGAGATAACCACTTACAAAAATAAAATTAATAGTTTTTTTCACCCTTTTAGAATTGCACTATGTAAGAAACTTGGATATGAAACTGTCTGAAAGTATATTGTGTAACCCCACTTCTGAGCATTTTTTGAAACTTGTACTATGTCTAGCCCCATCCTTATTAAAATCACCACTGAGCAGAACATAAAAGCTAGAACTTATTACCAATACAATAAGGAAATTAATAGCATAAGTCTACTCAAATCTTACACCAGCTGAGACACCAGCATATAGACCTAAAATTGTAACAGAAGCTCTGCCAGCAAAAAGAAGATAAACAGAAATAAGATGTCCAGGGATCTCTAAAATTTTGCACATATAACAAGCAAAATTCTTATTCAAAACAATTACAACTCCTAACCCAAAATGTTCAGAATCTATTCCAGAACTAAAAATTTTCAAACCAGAAAACCTGTTTTTAATTTACAGTCCAGTGCAACTTTTGAGCTTTGTCTTAGTGAAAACAGAAACCGAATTGCAAGAATTTTTATGCCATCTAATAGCATCATTCTGCTTAGCTAAATTGTTTAAATTTTTGACATTATATATAGCAAACTTCCAAACCAGACAACTCATTGGGAAGAAAAAAAGCCCAAGGAACTTGAGCCAGCACACAACAGTTTCAACATTATAAAAACTGAACCAACAGAGATCTCAAGAGTCACCAATTTCAATTCCAGACAGCCCATCTTAGTAGTTAATACTTTTGAACTATTCTGGCCCAAAACTGAAATATTTGAGATAGAAGGAAGAGGAGGAGGTGAAAGCACCATATTAAAATTACCCAAAACCAAGTCCATATTTGAATCTAAACCAGTAGGTGAAAAGTCAGTCAGACTACAAAAATAAAGAAGAGAAGCTAAAAGCACCATTTCCACATTGTTAAACTTTTGTATTAAACCAAAAATCTGATCTGTTAAGAGTTCTAAAGAGCATTTTAGAGACACCAAACATGTACACAAAGAAAAAACATTATCAAAAACAGAAGAATAAGGACCACTCAGAGCCAAAACACCAGAAAAAAAGGAACTGGCACTAAAACTAATAGATGAAACATAAGAAGAGAAATTTACTAAAACTACTTGGGCCCAAAATTTGCCATCAAAGGCAGCAGAACAAGAGATAAAAACATTTTTCTTAGCATACAGCCTGGCCAACTGAAGGTGACTTGTAACAAAAACTGTTCTTTTAAAAGTTTTTAAAGATAAAAAGACCAAAACATTAGGAATATCACATTCCAAAGCTGAATGACCAAACCTCCCATACTTTTCATACTGAACCAAATCTAATCTAGTCTAAGAGAGTTTGACACTACCAAAAATTGGCTTAGTATAAAACACAGACTCAAGCTTATTATCAGATTTAAAACCAATAATGGTGCAGCAAATTTGATTGCCAGATTCTAGTGAATAATTGATTATACAAGTTTTCTCATCCACTTTATCCAAAAGAGTATCAAAATTATGTGCAGTAGTTCCCATAGACAAAGTAAACAAAAGTGCCCTAAAACAATTTTTAGATGCCCAAGTATTTCGATCTCCCACAGTTATAGTCACATGCACTGAATTTTTTTTGATAAGGAATAATTATTTAGATGTCAACTGCACAGCCTAATCTGAATTGGCAAACTCCACTACAGTTTTCTGTTACAGTCTAATATGTTGTAATCAGATTAACCTCACTTGACCAAATTTGGAGAGAGCCACAACAATTATTTTCTTTGGTGTATCTATGAGAATTTTTTTGATGACTACTACCCAATCTGAATGAACTTCCAGTTTTTTTTACATCATTGTTTATAATAATTTTTTTATCTTTCGTCAATAATACAGCCTTTTTTAAACTTTTCTCTGAAGTAAATGTAAATCAGATGATTCCTTCAAATTTTGAGGAGATAGTGGCCCCCCCAAAACCATAGACTATTGAAAACAATTTCCTAATCACCTGAGTTTTTGCCATTGCCAATTTGTCTTTCACCACCGAAAAATTGATATCCAAAGCAAATAATTTTTTAACAGCAACATCTATCTGAGTTTTAATAACTTTTAGATCAATCTATTTTCTATCTAAAAAGATCGGAAGATGAGAAGAAAGAAAGACTTTTTCATTATCATCCATAACAAAATTGAAAGAACTGAGTGAAGAACTATAAACAGCACTAGTGTTGACTTACTTTGCTTTGAGAGTATTAGCAGCTGAGCCTAACAGAGAGCCACCACTAATGTCAGTCATGTTAATACTCTCATTATTCTCTAACAGACTATTAGCATTAAAATACACATTGTTACCAGATTCAGACTTGCTTAGAAAGATGTTTTTTTTATTATCAAAGTGTTTGATCTTTTCAAGTACAATCTTTTTCTTTTGTGAAAATGAACCACCAGCAGGACCATGAAAAACACCCTTGGGTATCTTTTTTTTATACATGCTGTTACCTAAAGCAGTCTCCAAATCCACAATGAAGAAGTTGTTAGACAAAAAAATATTGGTATAAGTTAATAAGAAAAAAAAAACAAAAAACCTCTTTTTCAGAAAAGCATTCTTTTGGGGTTTTTTGGAAGTAGAAAAGAAAGAAGTTGTTTTTCCACTTCAACCATAATATAAATAAATTGGCTATCAACTTCTTTAAATTTACAAGAAAAAAGAAAAAAACCAAGATTGATTTTATTTTAGATCTTAATAAAGCCTTAATTTCTATTATTAATAACAATAAACCACCAAAAACTAAAGTTTTTAAGAATTTTTTAAAGTTAAAATTCCCAGAAATAGTGCAAAAATTTGGCCTCTATTTTATTGTTAAAGATCTTATAAAAACTTTAGCTTACATTATCTTTGGCCAGTTAATAATCTATTCACAGTTCAAAAAAAATCTTTATAAATTCTTAATCTCAAAAAAAAAACACCAAAAACCAACAAGTATTCTCATTAAGTTGAATTTGCTAACAATAGTAATAATACTCTTCTAATTTGTAAAGCCCAAATGACTGGTTATTTTATTGATTTAATTTTAAACAGTAGATTATCTGTTAACATTATTGCTAAATACTTCTTAAAAGCCATTGGTAAAAAGATTGATGAACTTTTTATTAAATCCATAATTAATATGCATAATAACAAAAAAAAAAGACTTGGTATTGCCAAAACTGTTCTTGTTCACATTAATAGTATTAGTATTAAAATTAATATAAAAATTTTTGAAGCCAAAAAATACACTATTATTGTTGGTAATAAGTAACTTAAGAAAGCCAAAGCTTTGCTTGACTATAAGCTGTGTAAATTAATTATCAGATGTGGTAAAAAGCTTATTGTAGTTAAGTGTTATTATTAAACAACTCTTTTAATAACCAAACAGAACCAAAAAGATAAACAATCAGATAAATCAAATGATAAAAAGAGTAATAAAAAAAATAAATAAAAAAAACAAAAAAAAACTGCTGAACTTATCTATATCACTTTTATCAACAATAACAAGCCATTAGATAATATCAAAGTTAATAAAAAAAAACTATTGTAAATGGCAAATTAATCTGTTGGCCTTACTATAACATATTCAAAAAAATTTTTAACAGAAAATCTGACAAAAAAGCCAAATATAATTATTGGTAATATAGTTCTTGTGTCTGGTGCTAATACAATAAAAATTTGTGTTTTTTTAGTAATAAATATATGTCTTATCTAATTTATTACAAAAATTGAGAACCAATTAACTTAATACCAAAATAAAAAATAAAAAAAATGCAAAAATCCTTTGAAAATGAATTATTTAAGATTCAATTACTAACTGTAAAACAAAAAAAACCCTTTCTTAAAAAAAGAAAATAGATATTAAAAACTTATTGGCTAGAAACTGTCCAGTTATATTAAAAAAAATAATATTCTTAAATGTACTCATGTAATACAATATACTATTACCACTAGAAAAATTCATTCCATTTATCTAAAATCTTATTAATTCAATTGTCACAATAATGAGTTTATCAAGAAAAAAATAAATCAAATGAAAAATTTTGAATTTATACAAAAAACCAAGAGTAAATGAGTCTTTCTAATTGTAGTAGTATTCAAAAAAGGTGGAATTCTATACTTTTGTGTTAACTGCTGCCAATTAAATACCATCACTAAAAGAAACATATATCCACTTCTTAAAATTGATGTAATTTTGAATTAATTCAATAGTGCTGCTTTCTTTTAACTATTAATCTAACTACTGAATTTTAGCAAGTAGAAATAGATCCAAAAAGCAGAAAAAAAACTGTTTTTATTACTAAGTATAACACCTATAAATTTATTGTTATGTCTTTTGGTCTTGTTAATGCCTCTTTTATTTTTTAATGTCTAATAAACAAAGTATTTAAATCAGTAAAAGAAAACTTTGTTTTGGTCTATTTGAATAATATGATAATATATTCAAAAATCTGAAATAAACACTTTGAACATTTACAAAAGGTTTTTGATTTTTTTAAAAATGTTGGCTTTAAGATTAATTTAATTAAATTTTTCTTTGGTCAACAATTTATCTAGTTTTTTGGTTATTTTATCACAAAAGATAAAATTTTCTCTGATCCAGTTAAGATTAAAAAAGTCCAAAATATTAAACAACTAATAAATATTCATAAACTATGTTCTTTTCTTAATTTGGCATCTTATTATTGAAAGTTTGTCAAAAATTTCTCCAAAATCGTTTTTTCTTTTAATCAGCTATTCAAAAAAACTGTCAATTATTACTGAAACACATATTAGCAAAAAGTCTTTAAAATCTTGAAAAACTAGTTACTAAACTTATATTTATACAATCTAATCTAAACCAATCTTTTATTCTTTATACTAATGTATTTAGCATTGAATTTAGTGCTGTTTTCTTCTAAAAAGACAAAGATAACAAAAAATATATTATAGTTTATACCAGCTAATTACTTTCTCTAACAAAACAAAACTACTTAATTATTAAACAAAAATGTCTAACAATAGTATGAGCTACTAATTATTAAGATAAATATTTTTTTGGTGCCAAATTTCTGGTAATAACAAATTATCAAGTCTTGATTTAACCAAAGAAGAAAAAAAAACTAAATAACTCACTAAATACTCCATTTAGATGAATTTAACTATAATATACAATATTGCAAAAAAGCTTATCATCAAAATACTAATACTCTTTTTAGACTTACTATTTAGTAATAATACAACCCTTACAAATTATACCAACTTAATTATTAGTAATTTCCTTACAAACAAACATAATAATAAACTTGGACAACTATTTTATTTTAATAGAATTTTTGAGTAAAAAACAATATCTATTGAATTATACTTAACAGCAAAAAAAACATTTGTAAAAACAATCAAATTTTTATTTGATTTGCCAAAACCAACTTTACAAAAAAAAACAAAAAAGATTCTAACTGCCTTCAAAGAGTTATTAGATTTGAAAAAAAGAAATTGTAATCTATAATATACACACTGATTCATTAACTAGATACTTTGAAAAAACTAAAACAATTCAGAAAACACTTGTTTGCTATTATTAATTTATCTTAAAAAAAGATATTGCTGAATATATCAAAATTTGTAATATTTGTTAAAGAAAAAAAACTCAATCACAAAGAAAACATTTATCTAATCTTTATTAGTCAATTATTTAACAGAATTGATATAGATATTGTTGAATTTTTAATCATAATTTTTGATAACAATAAATATTATTACAGTTACTAACTATCTTATAAAGTAAATAAAAATAAAAGCTACCTCAAATTAAACAGCAGTTTCTATTGTTAATATTATTTATAAAAATATCATTTGTTATTATAACTGTTTCAAAGAACTTTTATTTGATAAAAAAAAAGCTTTTTTTAGTATATTGGTTGAAAAACTTTGTAAAAAAATGTAAATATGTCACAAATTTTCTTCTTTTTATTACTCTTAAACAAATAATCTAGTAGAATCTTTTAATAAAACACTATATAAAACTCTAACCAAAACCAGTAAAAAAACAAACTTATAAAACAAAGTACTGTTTTTAGCTTTATTTGCTTATAGAACTGTGAATTATGACATAACAAGTTATAAATTCTTTTATCTATTCTATGGACAAATAGCAATATTATTAATAAAAATTAACATTGAGACAATATCTTTTAAAGAAACTACAATAAGAAATTATAAAAACATTTTGCAAAGAAGACTTGGTACTATTTTTAACTTATTAATAGAAGCACAAATAATTGTCTTTAAAAAAATAAAACAGTTTTAAAAAAAGCTTAAAAAAAAACTTTTCTTTAAGTATTGATGACTTAGTTTTAGAATACTGTTCAAACAAAGACAATATCTATGGTAATAAATTTTTTAGCCAGTAGAAAGAACTTTTTATGGTCAACAAAATTTTGAACAATGGTTTTTATATCTTACAAAATTAATATAGAACAACTTTCAATAATCATTTTGTTTATAATATATGACTCAAAAAATATTACAAACAGTCTGATTGGTTATCTGTTGTGATAATACCAACTCAATTAATCAACAAAAATCAGATATAAATAAATGCACTATTTCCAAAACAAAAATATCTTTAATTAACATAAATAATTATTTCTTAAATTAAAAAATTCAAACCAGTTTTTATACTCTTTATAAGTATTGGATCAAAAATTATCTAAATGCTATTTTAATTATTCAAAAACAAACTATTATAACTGATAATAGTAAAATATATACTGTTATTAAACCAAAGAAAACCACTACCAAAAGAGAAAAAATTGGTAGTAAAATAAATAAATATATGCTTGAAAGCATAATAAACATACTATTATCTTTCAATATACTTGAAAAAACAAATAAAAAATTTTTGCCTATAGACAAAAATCTGTTATATGAAAAACAATTAGAGCTTTATAGTTGACTTGATAAAATCATAGAAAACATAAAGCTCATAAAGAAAACAACTTCAAAAATACAAATAAAAATTCTGAATATTATATAATTAAATGTTTCAAGAGTTTTAATCATTGCTAAAAGAACCAAAACTCTTATATAAAAATTTAGCTTCTTGAATACAAAACTTATTTCATCTTAGATATTATATATTTTATCTACAAAAAACTTCAACAAATTTGTTAGCTTTAAGTTAGATAAAATACATCAAATAGAATATTTCATAAATAGCTTGATTTTACTAAAGCTTAATCTCTTTAAAAAAAATAATGTTATGATTAAAACCTATAGTTTTTATTAATTATTATATGTATTAGCCATTGATGTCACATAATTAACTACCATATTTATAGATAATAATCAATAATTTAATTGTTAACCTAATTATTAATTTGATTATTAATTTGATTATTGATTTAATTATTGACCTAATTATTGACCTAATTATTGATCTAATTATTAATTTGATTATTAACTTGATCATTAATCTGGTTTTTGATTATTTTTAATAGCTATATAAGTGATAAATTTCTCAGCTATAGAAAAACATGTAGCAATTAATCAAAAATAAATAAAATAATAATTATTATCTTAATTCTTTATCTATTGCTTATTCCTTTTTTTTATCTTTAAATATTTAAACATCTTAAATAAAAAATTACTTGTTGGCATTTATCTACTCTTTTCCTGAATTGTATAATTGTAATATTTGAAGATTATTAAATAAAACGTGATTAAAAAACACATTTGATACCTGATATTAAATTCTAAGTACACCAATATAAAACATAAAATTATACTAGTGTATTATTATTTGTTAATAGTATGGACTATTTCTTTACTTTTAAATACTCTAATTATCTTTTGAAAAGATTAGTAACTAAGATTAGTAACTAAGATTTTTATAAAACTAATTATATATATTAAATTTATACTTATTTAATTCATTTTTTGAAGTTGAATTCTTCTTTGATCTATTTTATTACTATATAATTCTGTTCTCTTTTGTTATCTGTTAGTTTGTTAATTCAACTTATAACAATATGATAATTTATCAAAAAATATTTTCTATGTTTATTGTATTTTATAATATTCTAATTAGTATATTTTCTAATAATATTAAAAATGTTCTTGGTTTTTTTAGTATTATTACTTTTGTTAAATTAAAGCTTACTAGTTTATAACAATATGCTATTGTTAATTTTAAGAATTTATTTTTTGCTATTATTGTTCTTAATAATTGGTTTATGTTAATAAAAAAAGACAATATTTGAATTTTTTTTTCTTAATTAAAAAAAAATCATTATTTCAAGAAATTTTTTTAAGACCAAATTGATTAATCTTTTTTTAGCTGTATTGTTTTTTAAAATTAATAATATAATTTTTTAGATTAATAATTATACTTGTTTTATTTTTTATTTTTTGGATTTTTATTATCATTAATATTTTGCTGTTATTATTTTTAAGTCTTAAAAAATATTGAAACTTGTTATAATAAAAACTAATACTTATATAAATATTATATATAATAAAAAACTTTTGGATATTATTATTATTACAAATATTAAAATTTGAATTACTTGTTTATTGATTATAAGATGTTTTTATTTCTTTCTATTAAGTTGTTTTCTAAATTTATTATTGGTTTTTAGTTTTTTGTATTATTTGTTGTTAATAATAAATCTTATGCTATAATTTCTGTTTTTTTAATTCTTTTTTTTGCTGTTTTTTTTGTTGTTCTTATTATTAATTTTGCTGTTAAATCTAAATTAAACTCATTAAATTCTCAAATTTTGTGTTTAATCATTTTAATAAAATCTATTGTTAAACTTATTGGTTTCTTAATTGCTTTAGTAACTTTATTTGTATTTGAGAATATGTACAGAAATTACAAAGTTAAAAAAAATCTGTTTACTATACTTAATATCTTTTAAAGCTTTGTTTTTTTTTGGCTAATATATTTAAAGACTTTGTTAGTCTTAAAGCTAAAAATAAATTTAATAATATGAATAATAATAATTTAAGTACTATTAAAGTTTTTTAAGTAAAAAAGCATATAATTATATGATTATTTTGTAATAAATATGTAATATTAAAGTTAAGAATAGTATTAAAAAAATTAGACTGTTTTTAAATGAGTTTATTTTTGATTTTAAATAGTATTATTAAAAAACTTAGTAAGCAAAATTTACTTTTAGCTTCTTTTGGTTTAACTTAATTAATGTTTTAATTAACTTGGATAATTGGTTACATATAAAAAATATATGATTAATATCTAATTTAAATTACTTAATTTAATATATTATATTAAATAGTTTTTAAATATACTTTGTTATAATATTATAATAATAAAAAAATCTTAATTATATTATTAAGTATATATTAATAAATAGTAATTTATGTAAATTTACTAATATATTAGATTTAAAACTTCAAAATAAAGTTTAATATAATTGTTTTTTTGAATATTAAACTAATTTTTTTAAAAATTAATAAACAAATAACTAAATATTTTATTTTTTATATATTATTTGTAAAATAGTTAAAAATAACACAATATTTGTATTTTGTTACAAATTAAATAGATATTATAAATAATTATGCCAAGATAAATAAAATTTAATACAAATATTTAAAGTTATTTAAATAAATCTAATATTTTATTATCTTTAAAATTTTAATATTGATATAACAAATGAATTTTTTAAGAATTATATAATATTAAACAAATTTTTTAAAATTAATAATTGTTAAAGTTGGCAAAAAAAATGTTTAAGAATTTTGAAAAATTAAAAATATATAATTTAAAAATACATATTTGTATTTTATAATAGTAATTAATTTTATTTCTTATTTTTGTTTATGTATATTTAATATATTTTATAACATTATTTATTGTTATTATTTCAAATAATAATATACTTAAAAATTACAGAATTTTATATTCAAATAATACTTATTTGGTAATATAATAATAAGCAAAAAAACAATAATATAATTTTAAATATTTATTGTTTTGCAAATCAAAAATTAACAAACAATTATTTAAATAAAATACTAATGTTAAATTTCTTAACTATATACAAATTCATTATATGTATTTTATGTTATATAGCATAATGAAAAGTTAAATATAAAGAAGTGTGAAAACTGATACAAAATACCATCTAATTTGTTGTTAATTATAATAATCATAATAAAATATTGTTATGATTAAAAAAGTTTATTAATTAGCATAAAAAAATAGCAGTTATGTTTATTAAGTTAATGTAAAATTGAAAATTTTAAAATTCGAATCAATGATGCAAACAAAAAAAATGAATCTGAACCATTAGTTTTATGACAAAAAAAATGTTCAAAAACCAAATGTTTTAAATTTAGGGAATTGCTAAATCGACCCACTCGCAACACGTGATATTAATATATATAGAATTTTAATATTTATTTATTAGTAATTCTAATAAATATTAGTTTAATTAAAATAAAAAATAACTTTTTCTTATATAAAATTGAATATAGATTATATATTTAATTTTTTATTATGCCTTAAGTAATTTATAGTGTTTTATAATTAAAAAACACTTGGTTGTGGACAACCATAATATTCGGTATGACGTAAATGATATCACGTGTTGCGGGTGGGTCGATTCAGTAATTCCCTAAATTTATTACCAAAAAAAAGAAAATTATGTACATACACCTGTGATAGATGTAGTTAACCCGAGCATAATAGCACAACTTGTCAAAATGCTAAGTATTTACACGTTTTTTATTCATACATTTTCTTTATTTAATTACCCAACTTATTATTTTACATATCCAGGTAACTGATAAAAATTACATTAAACATGTGATTATTACTTTTTCGCCCAATCAAAATTATTATGTATCACGTTTTTTTAATAACCAATCAAATAAAATTCTGCAATTTCCGGCCCTAGCCGAACTAATTTTCCGAGATAGTTAGATTCATCCTTAAAATATTATTCAACTGTTGAAATTTTTTATTGGCTCACAAAAAAATGATTTATCTTTCTAGTTTAGCTTGACACATTAAATGTCCCTACCTTTTCGATTCATTTCTATAATGGCAAACAGCTCCAAACCCTCACTTCAGGCTTTGCGCCAGCTCGTTCCTCCTCTTTCGCCTGATTTACACAAGGGCCAAGCAGGTTAGTTTCAAAAGTCTTCTTCATCCTTTACTGAGGTCAAACCCTTCATCTTTCATTTCAGGTAGAATTGGAATAATTGGTGGCTCAGAGGAGTATGTCTGAATTTACATCTTTTATTTCAATTTTTCACTCTAAATTTTTAACTCAACCTTCATTAAGATACACTGGCGCGCCTTACTTTAGCGCGATTGCTGCCTTGAAAACCGTAAATATGTTTGGTTATGCTGAAAAGGAATGCTTTTTTACAAAAGATTTTCAAAGCCTAACTGATTTCAACATAATTTGTCCGAGACACAGGGTGCAGATATGGGTTATGTAGTTTGTGTACCAGAAGCTGCAGTTGCGATCAAGGTAGAAAATTTTTGTTGAAACTTTTAATTTTATATTTATATTTCATGACAAAATATGATAATTCCAAAATTAAGAGCTATTCACCAGGTAAGTGTTTTTACTGTTGGAGTCAAATCAATTCTTTGTATAAAAAGACTGAATTACAAAAAATCAAATTATTAGACCTCATGGTAGTCCCACATATGCTTAACTCGGGGTTAGTAACATTTGACATTTCAAACCTTCTAAAAATCACTATAAAGAGGAAAATTAACCCATTAAATATATCTGGGTTCTTAGAAAGAATCCTACGCAGACACCACAAGAGATAGCCCAAAAAGTCGCTGAAATATTTTCGCGTTTACATGTTTTAGTCGTCGGTCCCGGTCTATCAAGGGATCAAACGATGCAAGAAAGTGCCAAATGGATTCTTTTGAAGGCTAAAGAGCAGGGTTTGCCCGTAGTCATTGATGCTGTATGTCGATCGAATTTAGACTTTGAAACTTTGATGCATGTTCATGTGCTGATTAACATCGAAAAATATTAGGATGGACTATTTCTAGTACAAAATCATTCTGAAATCGTGAAAAACTACAAGAAAGCGATCTTAACGCCAAATATCAAGGAGTTTCAACGGCTTTGTGAATCCATGGTAAGAGCTTTTGTTATTTTTTATTCCTAAGTTCTAGTTCATTTGTTTTTTATTTCGAGTTAGAAAATTCGCCACGAGGAATATAACAAAGATGATATAGTTAAAGAATTGAGCAAAGCTTATGGTGGAGTGACCATCGTTCGAAAAGGCCAATATGATTTAATTTCTAATGGCGAGACGAGTGAGTTTATCCTTGATTTTTGCAAAGAAGTATATATATTAAACTTGTTTGAATTTTTTTGTTATACTGCTTAAGTTTACAAATGTGATTCTCCTGGCGGATTAAAACGATGTGGTGGTCAAGGTGATATTTTAACAGGGGTTATTGCAACATTTCTAGCTTGGGGAACAGCTTATCAGAAAAATTTGTGGCAGTAAGTGAAAGCTTATTTCATTTATAACATTACTTTTTGATAATTTTTCTGATCCCCTGAAAGGCATGACCAAACAGTCTCGGGTTCAGATGTTCCAATTCTAGCTAGCTATGCTGGTTGTTTAACAGTACGCGATTGTGCACGAAATGCTGGTCTAAAATTCGGCCGTTCTGTCCAAACTTCCGATATGATCCCTGAAATTGGTCCAGTATTCCACACCTTATTTGAAAGGTAAGTTTAACAAAAGCCTAATTCTTCATTGATAATTTGCTCTCAACTTCCATAAGAACCTGATATGATCAGAAATTCAGTTCAAAATTCTAGACTTTTCTGATGACCAAGTTTCCATGTGGAAATTATTTGGAAAATAGGTACGCTTAGGGTTCTTTTGAAAAATGTTCATTTTCTGCTTTTGAATTTATAAGAAAACGGGGATTTTCTTTGACCATGGGTTAGGTTATATACAAATTTTTCGCCACCCAAGCGATTCCCTGGAGAGGATATTTTCATCTTGGCCAAATTTACTTGAGGCGATAGGTCAATTCAACTTCGGATCACTATTAAATTCCTTTTTACTATAAAAATAATTGCAGGCAAGGTATAAGACTCACTTGTCCAAAAAATTTTCCAATTCATCTTTTCCTTCTGATTATTTTTCAAACAAATAATACTATCTATCGTTCAGATCTTTGTCTAACGAATTCTCAATACCATCTTTTTATACGTGGATGAAGGGTTAGCTGTACTGATTTTTCGACTCAGAGATGTAAACTCCTTTTCTAGCTTCATAAAGCATTTTTGATCTTGTTGTCTTCAGTTCCTGAACTACTTGGTTGGGTGGTTCCAAATCCATCCGAGTGTTCCGAACCATTATTGCCATATTGATGAATTTCTGATGTTTCTTGCTCATGTATTACGTCATTTTCAAGTTGCCCTTGCAATACGGCTGGGTTTGTTTGCTGAGAGTCATCCATATTTGATTTTTGTAAAGACTCTGATTCCATTACCTGTGTTTCTGTCTGTTGAGCTTGAGAAATGTCCGGCTCAATAGTCTCGTTTTCTAGTTTACCTTTCAAAAATTCAAACACGGACTCAATGGCAGTACCAGAAGTATACTCGTGCTTGGGGTGCCCTATTGGTAAACAAAGTCGGATTTGTTAAATTTAGTTTTAACCTTTCGAGATACGGAAAGGTCGTACCTGCCGATATACAGCGGCAACCAAAGTAACCGTTTGCATCTTGCACAGGAGTGTCTAGAGGTCGTTCAGACTTGATCCAATTCTTGGTGTTTTCCATAAACCAATCTTTGGAGTGAGTGGGGATATTACCGGCGCTATGAACAGTATCTGTAAATGCCACCCTTTTCACTAGAGATTTAAATTCCTTTTCTACCGTACAGAGAAGGCGGAATTAGTGAGCTGCAAAAGAAGGATTTATAATTTCTCCAATTACCCCTTCGATCTAACAAAGCCGTGGTGCTAATACCCCCAAAGCTATGAGACACCATTAAGATGTGATCTGATTTAACGCTCCTAGAAATTGAACTCTTTATTGTGAAGGCATTCAAGGAAAGCCGTAATAAAATACACGCTTATAATCGCAAGAACCTTATAAAGTTATCCCAAACATACAGAGTATGCTGCAGGGGAGATTCAGACCCTTTTATTGGACGTTGGTCTACAATCTAGTAAACGATATTATAATAGATTTATAATCTAAAATAAACAAGTGAAGATTTTTATTTCAGCTTACCTCACCATCTTTTATTACATCTCCAAAATTTTCATTAGGATTAAATATTAAAACGCCCCATCCTAATTCTCTTGCCTTCTTTATATAAGGAAACATGGATCCTAGCTGTTTTTAATAGGAAATTAATAATGGGGATCTAGTGGTATAAGCTAACACCACAATTTTACCTCAAGGCTTTCGTTAATGACGACTAGAAGGATACAAAGAGTAATGTCAAGGTACATAAATGTAGAGAAAGCAAATGGTTTTACCTTGCCGTGCCCATTGTCCAGGGCGCACTACCCCACTTCCTTGCATAAGTAAGAGAAGTGTAGAGCATGTATCATAATCATCACTTTGATAAAGTAAATTTAATTCAAAATTCAATGGTTTAATAAACAAAATTATTTCGAAGAAAGAAAAAAGATAAAAAAACAACCTGCAATATATTCTACTCTTAGGTTGGGTTGAATCTAGAGGAATGTCCTTTTTGATCAGCTTATACGATGAAACAAGTTGCTCTTCAATGTATTTCCCGACGGCCTCTAAGATGAAAAATTAATGAGTAATGCTTTTTGAATTGCTTGAAATAACACATTTCATAAACTTGCCACCCAAAGCCTCATAATGGCTTTGGTTATAATGAAAATCGTCAGGCTTCACGTAGAAAATAAACCTCTCATCTATTTAAACAACTCGATGTGTATTAAATATGACAAATCTGTGTTCAAAAAGAACAGATTTAATTAATAAAAGAAAGCTTACCTGTTTCAATGTGTCTCAATTCACCATTTTCGTTATATTTATACCTGAACTCCTCAAGCACCTTGGGGAATCCCGATTCCGAAACAGGTGAATTTCCCAAAACCTTTTTTGACATGAAGAAAAGCGAAATAAAAAAAGAGCTGGCTTTTTAGAAACAGGAAAATGTTTGATTAAACGCACTTGATTAAAAACAAATAATAATTAACAACTTTTATTTTACCAGTTTGCAAACAAGTTTTTAAATTGTCAATAATATTAAATTTACTACATTAAATTATTTTCAAAGTAATTAACACAATTTATTATTGTTTTTTTATTATATTTAATTTTAATATCTTGAAATTATAAAATTTACTAAATTAAATTGTAATATTATTTTTGTTTTGTTTATTATAATTATTACAAATATTTTTAATTATTTAATTTTATTAAAAATAAATTAAATGTATTATTAAGACCTTTTTATTTTTGTTTATAATATAATTAATTAATTTATGTATTGCTTTGTTTAATACCAAAAAAAAATTTTATATATATTAAAATAAAAAAAAAACTTCATTATAATTATAATAAACAGTAATATTAATAAATTTTCTTTTAGAAATTTATAATTTATAATTGTAAAATTAGTTGATATTATAATTTGTAACTTATTTTTATTAATACAAAATAATAATTTAAGTAATTTAATTAATATTTCCAATTAGATTACCAATTTATAAACTTTGGCATAATTTAAGACGATATTTTTTATATTTTATTATAAACTCAAAAAAGTAAATAATTTTTTAATAAATAATTTAATATATTAACAAATAAGTGTATTATAATTCCAATACTAAATAAATTTTTTTATTGATTTGAGTTTTATATTAATATATTATCAAAAAAATGAGTTAAAAATCTTACTTCCGGTATAGTTTACTTTAATCCATGTCGCACAAACTTCCAATTCTAACTTCTGACACCAACTCTCCGGCTATTAATCCAGATTTTTGAAACGCTTTGTTTTGCTCGTGGGTGTTGAGAAGCATTGTGGGATTCGTATTATGTCTTCCAGGCCCTTATGACCTGTACCAGCATTCATCGCTAACTTGAGAACTTCACCTGTAGCTTCTTCATTGCTAACATGCATTAACACCTTCTGGATACATTCCTTGACAGCCGCCTGTTGGAACATTCCAAGCCTATGTTATAAAGTAATGGCATCAACATAGACATGACTATTTCACATAGAAATACCTTCACTTTCCACGTAACAGCCAACAGTGGTAACGTCTGATTCATGTGCCTGATCGCACTGTTCGCAACTTTGTAGATGTTCCCTCAGCGCACACGACAGACATATCCCTTTGGGCAATCTAATTCTACTACCATCTGGTTACGACCTTAGGATAAGGTAGAACTTATGTAAACAGACAAAAAAAAACAGTAATCGTAGCCACTGTTAAAGAGCTTACCACCATGTATAAATCCGACTGTTTTCAACTCCCGAAGAATTGCGCACGACCAGCCAACCTCGCTCCCCAACTGCATCAACATGTCTTTCAGCATTTTGGGGAGTTTGAGGCTACTCTCTACCATCCACTTCGTCCCCTGTTCTGACTTGTAAAACCTTCCTGCCTCAGCGCCTCTAAACTCTGTTGTTCGTAAGATTATATCTCCTTTTTGGCCTCCGAAAAACACTGGTCGACGATTGGATCCCAAACGTGCACATTGAACCATTGCTCATGGTGATCATCATTCAAGGCGCCACTCTCGTATTCCCGTACACTATGGTTGGTAACAAGCAGTATTCAAATGTCAAGAATTGAAGATGCAGATCTGATCTTATTCATTGTTACTCACAGAGAATGGATCGCTTGATGCAACCAATCGAAGTCATGATGCACCTCACGAAGAAAGAAACCGTCGGCTGATCCTATTGGCGTCTCCAAGGCCGCCGAAGCTCGTGGATGGTGCTCTGTTTATCGTTAATTAGCATAAGAAATACGGAGGATTTACCACGTAAATTAAATTCATAAGTACATACCTTCGCGAATGTCATTAAGTATTCTGGAAGATCTGAAGGCATGTTCGGTAAGTCACATTTCTTGTACGCGAAGATCTCATAACTCAGCCTTTGTGAAGATGCCTTCAATCTCATAGGTGGTGTCTTGGGGATCCAGCACAAAGCTGTGACATAAGCTTATAAAATAAAATATGAGAAATGCCCATAATATTTGAAACGAGCATACCATATAATCAATGATATGACTTACTGTTCATGTGTGCATGGACACCCGAACTCATACATGGCATCCTCAACTATCTTACCACTTGATAAGCACCATTTATGGCTGTTATCCAATCCAAAATTTCCTTGGCAAATCCAGTCATCAACAGCAGACTTTCTAAAGAATTCCATTGTTGTATCTGTTTGGGAAAAGTCAAGGGTAGACACGTAGAAAAGAAAAGATTAAAAGTTTTATAATAAAAAATTTATATACAGTAAGATTTAACCAATTACTGGAGACTTCTGTGATCCCGGTTTTCAAAGCCAACAAACATTGTTACCAGGATTGTATTCAGGGGTTTCTCAATAGCCGCAGGTCGCTTATATTATGATTTTCTAATTAACTGTCGAAACTCACCTCTAGTTCACTCTTCCATCCACCCAATTCTTACATGGAGCGAATACAGGAGTCTGTAAACGATTGGGATGTCAATAAAGTACACACATGGCTTGCGACCATCGGTTATCCTTCCTACGAGTCTCAGATAAAAGGTTTGAATAAAACTTTTTGAGGTTTTTTTCCGCTGAAAATTCTAATTAATCCACTACTTTAACTCTTAGAAAACGGCATCAGCGGAGCAATACTGGTACGACTTGACCACGAAGCACTTAAAGACATTGGGGTTCGATCTGTGGGGCAAAGAGTATCGATATTGAAAGCAATCTACAAGCTTAAACTTCAACACAACGTCCCTGTCGAATTAGGAGACTATGTGCCACCTTGTGAGTGTTTTCAAATTTTTCAAAGCCAGTGTTATTTTATTACGCTCCAATTGATAATAATCAATTCTTGTCGAATTTTATTCTAGCTGAGGAATTTGAAAATGTAATTGCAATTTCTCTTGCACCATTATTTTGATATAAACTCCAGCTGTTTTCCTTCATTTTTGACCGATCTTCAAACTAGGAAATGAATATGGTTAATGGAGTTCCTGACCTTCGTAAATTTGAAAACGCTTTGTTAGAAAGGGGTAAGTAATTTCCAAGATGATTTTTTACGGATTGGTTTTTTCTCTTTTAATACTTTTATTCAACCATCAGATGCAGTGATAGCCCAGTTAAGAAGAGAAGTAAATAAACTCACAAATGATCTAGCAAAATTACGCGAAGACCTACAACCTGTTTTCAAATTTGTAGCTAAAGAAAATAAGGTTTTTTCAATTTTGTTTCTAAATTTCAATATTAAAGTTATACTGATAAGAGGTATTGCTTAAAAGATCTTAGGCTAACTCGCCCGAATTATCCACTTCGTAGCCGCTGCCGGATCCTGATTGGCAAAATGGTAAAGCTAAACTTACAAATCCTTCGAGAAATCTTTCCGTTCAAGTCCCTGGCACCAACGTTTCAAGCTACTCGAGATCTCCCACTACCACCTATCAAAATGAAGGCATAAGTGCTCCACCTTCTCCACGTTCACCGCGTGATGGTGGAGTGACTCGTAATCGTCAACATAATAATGAATACTTTACCGAGGTATTTTAAGGTTAATATTTTTTGCTATAAAAGATGAAACTGATCAATAAAATTATTTTTAAAGTCAAAAAATAGTTCTACTAGCACCCTTGGATCTCAAATTACACTAAACGATCATTCAGGTGCCATCAAATTTATGGGAAATCAAAACACGGGACGAGAAGGAGAAACCTTTAAAGCCTTTCGTGTATCAATCGAAGACCCTTGCTATAAAGTTTTACTGGCAGCTTTAAAAAAATATAAACTCACTGATGATTGGCGACAGTTTGCATTATTTATTTGCTATGGAAAAGAAGGTATTGTGTGGCTTAAATATAGGCTTTAATTTTGAATTCTTTTAAAAAATTTACTTTTTGGATTTTTTTTAGAAAAATGTTTAAGCTACGAAGAAAAACCTTTATTATTATTTCAAAAATTGAAGGAACAGAATTTAAATCCTGTTTTCATGTTGAAAAATATCAAGGAGATTAAATCTCCTTTTGCAACAGCACAAGAAATTATCAACTCTTTGAAAGCGATTAAAGCCAAAAGAAGAACAACACTTTTAAATAAAGAATTACCACCGGCACCACATGAAGGATCGGGAACTGGGACTTCGATCTCAGCTCGGTCATCAGGATTATATGGAGATATTATGGAAGATGATCAAATGGAGGTGACAGTCGTTGAAGGAAATGTTACAGCGGTCGCAATCTATCCATATACACCATCACTTGAAGATGAATTACAAATTTTTGTTGGAGATGTTTTTAATATTATACGAAAATCTGGAGATTGGTGTTATGTGGTAAAAGATGGACAAGAAGGTTGGGTACCTCAAAATTGTTTATTGGAAACTAGTGTTAATGGAGGTGATATGATGGATGGTGATAGTCCATTTGTTGGTAGAGGTGTTGCATTAGTTGATTATCCTAGAAGGGGAGTGGGTGAAGTTAGTATGAAAAAGGAAGATCATCTTCGAATTTATAAAATGGAAAATTATTGGTTGTTTTGTGAAATTAATGGAGTACGTGGATGGGCACCTAGCTGGTACGTACGAATTGATAAACCAGTAGTAGAAGGAGGAGGAGGAGGAGGAGGAGGAGGAGGAGCAAGCGAGGTAAATAAAAATATAATATAAACTCAATATATTTAATTCAAGACAAAATTTATGTTGATTAATCATAATTCTTTTTTCTAATAATTATTTGAAGAAGCATCAGGTGGTGGTAGATCCTACAAGGTATTAAAAACTGTTATGATTTGAATAATTAAAAGAAATTGTAAAATTTCATCAAAATCAAAAATAACAAATTTTTTATATTTGGATAATTATCATATAATAGTCCACGACGGACAAATCACAATAATAATTCGAACATTAATGAAATTAATGGTGTTGGGAGTCAGATAAATACTGTACAACAAGCAGTTCATTCTCCGATTATCGCTACACCCCCAAGAATCAATTATGGCGGCGATCAGACATTCCTTAGTAACCCTGAAGGATTTTATATTTAAGAAAGAAAAAAAGCCAGCCTGGGAATCATACATTGAAACAAGGATCCTGGTTAGAATGTAAAATGAAGTATGCAAAATTTTATTATTGGTCAATATTCCTTTCCAAACTTTAACATCACGCATGTTGATATTTACCATGTATATATTAATGAATGATAACGATTGACAAGTGAGCTTTTGCATACTTTTTGATATAGATGAGTTTTTTTCAAGATCTTAAGAACTGATTTCTTCACGGATAAGTAGAGTTATAAATGCTAATGAAGGCTTAAATTTGAATTATGAATAGTTTTAGGCAATGTAAATAAAATTTAAGTGATTTTCTGACATTCAAGGTGATCGTCATTATAGATTTTATTCAGGTTTACCCCAATACCAAGTCAAAATTTGAGAAGTTTCTTTTGTTTACGAATTAAATAGTTACTGAACACATAAACCGTCAATAAATGGGTAATGCAAGGAAAACAGATCACTTTTTTAAAATTAATAAGCCTCGAAAAGTCCATTAATGGCACATTTGCATGAGAATTTCGAATAGAAATTTTTTGAATTTGGAGCATCGCAAAATTGAAAACAAAGAAATCATGGAATAATCACAAGTTTCTATTTCAAAATTTCCATCTATCCCAGCAAAAGTTACATTTTCAAGCTCATTTAACATCAAATGCATGCAGTGCACAATAATAAACTGATTTTGTTTGTTTCTTGTAGCTGGCAGGACTATAGGTATGCAGCAAGAACCCTTTTCCTCAATGATATCATCACAAAATATTTTTTTGGGACAAAAATTTTTGATTCAATGCCAATCCTGTTCTCGATACTACTTTTGGAAGTTATGGGAGGTCTCAAAGAAAACTGCAGAATCTACTGTCACTACATAGTTGATAATTCGTAAAACCTGTAGCAACACAAGCAAGGGGAAGGGGTAATTCATCTTACTAACGTAAGTCTTTACCCTTCTCACATTACTAGCAGTATTCAGAAAGATAACCGAATTGTACGACAGTAATTTTATAAAATTATACAATTTTAAATATCATGTTTTCAAATGACTACAAATAAAACTTTTATTAGTTATCTTTTTTGACGGTGGGAATTGTCTAGTCGAACTACTAATAACCTATCGAAAGAGACTAATTTTTCAAATGGATATTATGGACGACGACGAATTGTCCACTTCATTTTTTGGAACAACGACGCCAACCTCGGTTAACGACCTTGTTGATGTTAACCCTCCTTTATCGGGATCTTTTCTTGTTGATAACCTTAATATTGGAAACCCTTGGGATCCACCTTCAACCCTTAAGGGGGCAGAAACTTCCAACATCTTAGGTGTGAGATTCCTTATTCCTCGCTTTTTATCTCGAAAACCCTACTTCCTCAATTTTTTTCTAGCCTGTACTTTTTCAAAGTTGCCTCACTTAATGTTATTGCTTGAATAGCCGACGTGGTTTTACCTGAAATATATTCAACTGCTTTCAATCTTGCTCACCCGAGTGCTGGAAGGATCCCAATTTCTGCTTTAAATAAAATTTTGGGTGTGAGTGGGCAACCACATAATATAGTAGAAAAGGTGAACGTCTTTTATTATTTATTATGTATCATTTTGACTTTCAATTCTAATCGGATATGCTTGATGATATCATAACTATCCCAGATAGTGAATCTCACCGTACCCAGTAGTACAAGGGTAAATCAAGGGGAATTTAATACCGCTCTAGCCTTGGTCGCATTAGCCCAAAAGCATATGGGTACACATTCATTAAGACCTGATGCTCTTATTAAACCATTTCCTTTTCTGTTCCAGGCATTAAAAATATCTAACAAACAATGAAATATTCATTTATAGATGTGTCTATCGAAAATCTAATATCGCGGAAAGAAGGTAAAATTACTTGAACTAATCTATCTCTTAAATTTTTAAACTGTTGGACGCTTTGAATTAAAAATATACACTTTTTAAATTCTTTTATTTATGTAGACTTACCAGAACCTATACTTCCAAATTTGGAAAACATTAATTTTCGGTCAGCGAGTTTCGGGAATCTTGCTGTCCCTTCCATCTCACCACCTACTTCAGCACCACTCGAAGCCGATCCTTGGGCTATGCCTTCAACATCAACATCAATATCAACCAATCCAATACCATCGGTCCCAACTTTGAGAATCTCAGATGAAACTACCCCATATCCGGAATCTAGTAGTGCTGCTACAGAGATAACTTTTAAAGGAAGTTATGCACACAAGGGAGAATTTCAATGGTGCCTAGATATGGATTCAATATCTGTAAAATTTGCACCTGAAAGAGAAGGTTTCCTTTTCAAACATGTCAATTATATAGTAGAATCACAGGTAAATAAGTTTATATTTCAGCTTTCTTTTTTATCAAACAATTACTTCTTTATAAAATCAAAAAACCATTATTGAAAGGTACATGGTGTAAAAGCTCTGAGGCGCTATAGCGATTTCTGGTGGTTGATGGAATGTCTCGTAAAAAAGTACCCGTTTCGAATTTTACCTTCCTTACCGCCGAAAAAAATTGGCGGTAAAATTTTCATATATTCCAGTAACCAGTTTATTTTGCAAATCTGCACGTTAACATCTACATGAAAATTCATCCTAAAATAGTCAACGGATTTTATTTCACAGTCGACGAATCATTTCTTGAGAAACGCCGAAAAGGACTTACGCGTTTTTTGAATTTTATCGCGAGGCATCCTGTTTTAAAAGATGATGAGCTATTTTCAATGTTTTTAACCGAGCAACAAGTACGATATTCCTTTCTACCAAAAACCACCTTTAATCTTTTATCCCGTGTCAATTAATGTTTATTTGAAGTTGACAAAAACTAGGAAATAGCTTTATGGCGTAAAACAAATACACCCGATTTGGAGGAAGAATTCCTAAAGAAGCATATTCCAATTGAGATAGAAAGGCGTATACCTCATGACTTGGATGAAAGGCTTAAAATTTTAAAAATTCAATTGACTGGCGCTATCGAACATTATCGTAACATGTGCCATATAATGGAACGAATTGCTCGCAGACGTGAAGGTATATTATCATTGTTCTTAAATCACGCCTAACAATTTTTTCGATATCCTCATTTCCAAACTGATCTAACAATACAATAAGGCACCTCAACTGATTATATGCGCTATGGACTTGCACTAAAGTAAGTTCCAATATATTCAAAATAGTTTAAATATACCATATTGAATCATTTCAAATTTTCTTTTAACTTAGCTCGTTGATTGAAAGTGAAAAGGGATGTGACATCGAAGATGGCTCGAATTGTTCACAAGTTGTGAGCGGTTTAACAGAGGTTTCTACTCATGTTCAAAGGGCTAGCGCAATTATAGAGGAAGAAGTATGCAAACACAAACTAATTCAAGTTTTTGATGGACAACGCGCGCACAATAATTAATTGAACCGTCATATAGGCTGTTTCAACTCTTGAAAACGTATTGGAGAATTTGAAACGACACCGAGATTTATTAGTTTCATTTCGGGTAAGATATGGCACTCTTGTTTCATAAGGTTTTTTAAATGCTATAAATTTCTTATTCATTACCTTTAGGAAACGTTAGAAAGAAGAGATAGGATCGCCACGGATACCACTGCAACCTTAAACACTCGAATAGCATCTAATGAGGCAAAATTGCCTTTATCAGGGAAGGAAGATGTCGATAAATTATCAGCTGCCATACAAAAGGTATTTTCACAAATGGTCTTTTCCCATTCGACATTTGAACAATCATGCCAACATCATTTTTTCATTATCATGCACCTTCCTACGGTTTAAGGATAAGGAAGATATTGATCTTCAACAAAAACGAAGAATCTTTGTTCGCCATTGCTTAAACGCCGAACTATCATTATATCATAAAAGTTCCATGTTTATTTCACTCCTTTATCAAAATTTTGCCCAAGAACAACTTAAATTTTCACAACAACTTTACGAAAATTGGAAGGCCTTGAGCCGTAAAGTTCTCGATATGCCAGTTCAGACAAACGGTTTTGGTTAATTTATTGTAATTGTATTTCAATTTATAAAATTTGTTAAATAGAATTTTCATTGGCCAAAATTCATTGACAATAATTAGATTGTCCTATTCATATAACGAAAGAACGAAAAAATTGATTGTATTTTCAAGATC
Organism: Geosiphon pyriformis; assembly: GCA_016748015.1. Taxonomy (NCBI): domain Eukaryota; kingdom Fungi; phylum Glomeromycota; class Glomeromycetes; order Archaeosporales; family Geosiphonaceae; genus Geosiphon; species Geosiphon pyriformis. Next base: position 365,672 of record JAAOMT010000352.1, on the reverse strand, counting down.
CCAAATGGTTGCTTGTCGAGGATAGTGTGAATATCGGGGTTGGGAATTTTGGGTCGAATGAAGCTTTTTTATACAAATGGCCTCTTGATAAATTTCGAGGGATAAATATAATACATAATATCGTAACATTATTTAACGTCTAACCTCAAAATTGGGTTAAATTTAAAAAAATGTATATTACCCTTAGCTGGCGATAACAGTTTTGCCCGTTCGTTTGTAAGAACGCCGCCATTTGTCATCAATATGATCGAGATAGTAGGAGCCCTCGAAGAAGGCTTCATTTAAAGGGGTTCCGTCACCCACCGGAGAGAAATCCTTTTTGGAATGAGTCATCTCTCTCAAACGCATTATTTCTTGAAATTGTTCGGGTGTTAACTCAACGCGCAAGTCAAGGCGATTGTGAAGATCAAGTTGCTCAACAATGTTTGTGATGGGTGATATAATTTGTAAAGAAAAAAATGTTGCGGCCAAGCCTGATCCATAAGAAAAAAGCCCAACACGCTTTCCTATCTAAAGAATAGTGTGATTTCAGTAACTATTGGAGCATAAAATAATAGGTAAATTTTATAATACAAACCAGATCATCAGAAGGCACGGTAGCCAAAAGCGATATAAGAGCGCCATATAAAGAGGCAGTATACATATTACCATTTTGAGTGGCAAGTAGTAATGTAGGTAATACCATTTTAGTATATTCGCTTTCAGAAAGAGCAACAAATGCCTTTTCAAGTTCTTTTGAGTTTAAAGACACCTCAGGTTCGATGTCCTGAAATACTTAAAATTAGAATTATTTGCAAAAATCGAGATGAAAAATTACCAATAATGCGTCTACCTTATATTGCGAAACACTTTGATATTTTTCATGATCTGGATGACGAATAAAATCGTTATAATACAAACGCCCAAAAGCCTTTTGAACCAATTTACAATAAGGTGCGTGAAATAGAATATAATCAAAATGATCAAGCTTTGGTAGAATAGATTGGCCCTAGAAAATCAAAAAGGAATTAATTTGTCTGATGAAGCAAAATTATAATTTTGATTAATAAGGAAAATGAAGGATTACTTTAGCGATGAGTTTGTCCCAATATCGACTATAACAAATATCTAGTGCTTTCAGGTAGCATGAATTACTGACATGCCCATCAACCTCTGGAAATTCCGAGCTTAAATCTGGCTTGTCTAATCAAAGTGAAATGAGATGCACACATTAACTAAACAATTAACTCAAAAATTTACCGGAATAAGGCTAACGCGAATCTTACAAAAATCCCAAACATGTTCCATATGGGTTCCACGAAGACCTGCGTGAAATTTTAATATAGATTTCGAGAGTCATGTAGTTGGAAAATTTATTAAACTAGTACCTCACAAATTTCTAATAACCTTGAGATTCTAAAATGAAATTGAAAATAACCTCGTTCAAATAAAATCGGTGCATTTTCACCAATAAGTAATGCAACACAGCCAGCACCACCAGTTGGACGAGCCGGTCCTGACGCGTATACAGCAATATCTCCGGCAACAACAAGTGCATATCTTCCATCCCACCATGATGACTCTATCCAGTGGACGGCATTAAAAAGAGCCGCCGTACCTGAAGCAAAGGTATCGAGAAATATTAAATTTGTATATATGAGGATCTTCATGTTTTTATAAACACTAATTAATTTACCTCCATAACAGGCATTGGTAGTGTCAATTCCTGTGACATCAGTATTGCCAGATTCGGCGAACAATTGCATCAAAACAGTTTTGACAGCCTTCGATTTATCAACTAAATAAAACAATTGAAAAAGGGCCAATGAAGAAAACGGAGATGCTAAAATAACAGTAATTACCAATTGTTTCAGTCCCAACTTCCACACGACCAATATCATTATAAGATATGTTATATTTTTCAACAAGATTTTGTACCGCTACAATTCATTTAAATAGTAAAGATTTTATTAGCTATTAGCTTATAAGGTAGAACTGATTAAAGAACATCCTATTAAAAGGATCACACCTGTCAAAGCGATGGAATTAATATCTATAATTGTAATGGAGATTTTGAAATTTTAATTTTTTCAAAAATAAGAAAAAATATTGGTTTTCTTTTAAAGAATAGACCACCTTCACGATCATCACAAACACCCATTTTTGTTTGTCCTAAGCCAACAGTATATTTTCCTGTAGATACCCCGTCATGTTTTTCGAGTTCGGCTTGAACGACACACTTGGGGTTTAAATGTAAGTAACAGAATCAGTTTAATAGACTGTGAAGGAATCCATTTTGTCCTTGAGAATGGGCTGCCTACTCTTTTTGGGAAATAAATTTCGAGGGCTAATATCCCTACGTTTGCTGGATATGTCTTAGCATTAAGGGAGGTCATAGGAAATAAAAATTTTCGAGAATTTTGAAGTGCGGAAAGGTCTAGTCTCGATTTATTAGCAATATTTCAATCTTTTTTTTTTTTGCATTTCCCGAATTGGAGTATTATTTGGTCACCTAATCGAGGCTGCATAGATCCCAAATTTATTGGGTCAAAGATTAGAGCATAGTGTCCAACTTTTGTTTAGAAATAGGAAAGCCCGTCAACGAATATTTGATATTGGTTTGTAAAATTATAGAGGTAATAAAGTTGTCGCATGATAAAACATATTTATCGCTTTGTCTAGAAGACTCCAAAATTAAAAAGAGCCTTTGAAAAAGCCAATTCAAACATATCACCCCAAAATGTCTGTGAGGATCTCAGCTACAATGTCTTCTGTCACTATCTTGGATTCTTGATCAATATTTTCAGAAGCCACCAACGCTGGCCATTGTTTACGTAATTTTTCCTCTGGGACCAGACTCCAATTGGGAGAAGCTTGTTGTCGGAGCCAATTAAAATCTTCCACTTTTTCATATTTATTTACTTTCGGGTCCAGTTTTGCAGCCTAAAATTTTTTCAAATTCAGTTTTTAAGAAATAATTTAATCATTTTTATCACACTCATTTACCTTAAACATACTCTCCAAACCATCAAGCAATAATGTATAAGGAGCGAATTGAATTTCGTGACAATCTTCAATAATTGGATGACTTGTCACATGTAAATAAATGGTTATTTTTTTGGAGGCATGCATTCGAAACTGGAATGAAATAAGATGAAATAGAATGAAAAATTTTATTTGATTTCAAGTATATTTAGAAAATTTATTTACCTGATGACACCCAACAACAAATACGCACTGCTCACAATCATGAATCAATATCGAGCTCGCAACTGGTCCAGCCACCACTAAAGTATTTTTTAATCCCTTGATTTGTATGGCACCAATAATCACTTTGGGACTCACCAAATTTACAATACAATTTGATAAATTGGAAAGTTGAAAATCTAAAATTCCCCCAGTTTTCTTAACATCGTCCAATTTCATTGATAATGGTATATAAGAATTAATAAAAAGTAAGGAATTCTGCCTATTATCCAATGTTATTATTCGAATGTTAGGATCTGTTGTAGCATTTATGGTGGTAGTAACAGGGGCTTTGATTATAGTTGCTGTTTTCTCTTGACTTTTCTTCGTCTCGGGAATATTACCACTAGCAATAGTAGCCCCAGAAATCCCACTTGTTTTTCGAGATTTGAAAGAAAATTTGCTCTTTGGGGCTAATGATGCTCGCTGTGTATTCAGTTCGTCAATCAAAAACTTTATTTGCTTGATTCATCACCGAGTGATTAATACATAAAAAGGCAGTAACCCACCTCCAAAAAGCAATATCAAAGATAAATTTTATAGTTTACCAAAGACAATTGCCGTTGATCATATGGCGGCAGGTATATTGTAGCCTCGGTTAACTTTTTTTCCAAGTCATTGATTCTTTCCAATATTTTATCACAAATGAAAGTAATTGAAGATTTTGGCTTGGTATAGAGTGAGGCGAGGGCTTGTTGAATCGCTAATTTTATCGTGTAACAAATATGTGGTCTATGTGAACAGTTTTCATAAGCTTTTCTTGATAATGAAAAACATTAAAGGCGTAACCTTCTCGTTCCTTTTGAAAACCTTGCCAAAAGTTTGCGGCTGCTTCCTTAGTATCGGTTTTTCGTTCAGATTGATGCCCTTCCAAGGAACTCATACCTATGAAACTGGTCTTCAAACCTTTTAGGCAGTTAATTTAAATTGAATGAAGATTTGCGTGGACAATGAATTATGCATAATTTATCCATGTCAGATTCTAACAAACAAACAAACCCTTTTTTTTCAATAATTTTCTGAATAACAGAGCTTATTTTTCTGTAAAATTATAATGACTGACCCTATCTTTAAATTACCAAAAATTATTGACAACGAAAATGGCTGGGGTCCTTCTCCTGATATGTTTCCCGAAAAGTTCAGAGATATACCGTACGCACCATATAGTAAAGCTGACAAGCTAGGCAGGATCGCGGATTGGTCTACACCTGAACAAAAAGAAAAGGAGGGGACCGGTCGACAACGAGTCAATTATCGAAACTATCGAGGTACCTTTATGATTATAGATATTTGTGTAAAATGGTCAAGCTCGATCTAAACTTCTTTCATTATGCCACCCTTAGATCAATACACTGCCTATGGTAGTGGAGTTTCAAGCGCCTTCACATATACACATGACGAAGATGAAGCTTCTTTTTCTGTTGTGGATAACAGGACCACTGCCCAGAAGAAGGCATCACAATATCGCACTGCTGGAGGACCTAAGGTTGACATTTCTTTAGATGGATATAAATGTTTCAATCAAAATCGGGCAAATATTAATTTTGAATGATATTTTCAACTTTCATAGATTAGACAAGGAGGTAGAGGAGGTCAACAAAATCGTAATGTTAGAAATGGTCAATTCAATCGGATGGGGATGCCTGGGAGGAATCTATTTGGAGGTAAGAACGTTACTGCCGTAGTCCGTAGACGTTTTGGATGGAAAGATTATGATAAGGTATGTCAGTATTAGGACGTTTGAGGAGTCAGAAAATTATTTCACTAATTACCTAGGCATTAAGCCCCAACGTACCCGTGATGCCTCTGTAACTGTTGGGCCAGAATGGAAAGTTCTCGAAGAAATAGAGTTTAGTCGACTATCAAAACTAAATTTGGATGTTGATGATGGCGAGGATATGCAAGTAATCAAAATGAAGATATTTTATTTTGTTTTTATTTTATTTTTAATATAATACACTCCTTTCCATTTTAGATCGTCACACGGGACATTGTTTTATTATGAAAAGTCATATAATGCCATATCAACTAAAACAGAAAAACCACTACAGCAAATTGAACGTGTTCGACATTTTACTGGAACTGCAAAAGATCCAATTATTGAACAAGTAATTTGTAATTAAAAATTGATTGCATCATTTTTTTCAAATATTACAAAATTGGGAGAAACAATTGAAGTTTTATAAATATTATTAGCTCGTAAAAGAAGATTCCGCAGTTGTTTTTGCCACTGATACTGTGCTTAGTCTTCTAATGTGCGCACCCCGAACGGTCTACCCCTGGGACATGGTGATTCATCGTTTTGGAAATAAGCTATTATTTGACAAAAGAAACAATGGTGTATATGGTAAGCAATAAGTTGTGCTAAATTTTTATAACTTGGTAAAATAGTAATTTCAAGCTTTTTTAGATTACATAACTGTGAATGAAAACGCGGCTGATCCTCCGATTGAGACAGGGGACAAAGATAACATTAATTCTCCCAGTGCTTTAGCTTTAGAAGCTACCCTTATTAACCACTTTTTTGCTACCCAAGTTGTGAATGAGGTGTGCTAAATTAATGATCATACTTTCTACAGTTGCGAAAGTTGTTAAACCTTCTTATTTATAAAAATAATAGGGGGAAAAATATGAATTCGACAAACCAAATCCATTAACGAATTCACCTGAAGAATTTGACTATCTAGCTTCTTGTGCTTATCGTTATCGACGATTTGACCTCAGCGTCAATGAAGAGGAAAACTTAACACTTATTGTACGCACACAGCTTGATTCAGTTGTCAAAACGGCAACAGGTGATGACACATTTATTACAATTAAAGCTTTGAATGAATTTGATTCACGTGCCCAAGGTGCTGGAGGAGCTTTAGATTGGCGACAAAGATTGGATACTCAGCGTGGTGCAGTAGTAGCAACCGAAATGAAAAATAATAGCTGTAAATTAGCAAGGTGGGCTGTACAAAGTATCTTGGCTGGGGCTGATCAAATGAAACTTGGGTATGTATCAAAAGTTTATGTATTCCATCTACAAATAGTTCAAATGGATTATCGGTTGTCAATTCTGAGTTACTATTAAAATTATATTTAAATTTTTACTTATTCCAAAGTTACGTTTCTCGAGCTAATCCAAAAGATCAAACACGTCATGTTATTCTCGGTGCTCAATACTATAAACCACGTGATTTTGCAGGTCAAATGAATTTCTCTGTATCCAATGGCTGGGGTATTGTGAGAACAATTGTTGATTTATGTATGAAACTGCCTGAGGGTAAATATATTTTATTGAAAGATCCTAACAAGGTTAGACACATTAAGGATTTTCTAGACTATTTTTCTTTCCGTAGCTTTTAATTAAATTTTATTAACTTCTGATGATTAAATAGCCTGTTGTTAGATTATACTCTGTTCCTCCGAGCTCTTTTGAAATGGAGGAAGAAGGTGGGCTCGATGATGCTGAAGATTTGGACGAAGAAGAGGAAATTTTAGCAGAAAAATAGCAACCCGTCAAATTGTTAATTTAATCTTTTTGTAGCTTTTTGCGCAAATATAAAATTAAAATTGTTACCATTAAATTATAATTATAATTGTGAAACTAAAAGTATTAAGATCTCGAATTATATGTTTAAAATACTGTTAATAGTTTTTAATCTTATTAATTGATTTTTATAACTGAAAAAAAAACTTATGTTCAAAATTCTTTAAAAAGAAAAAAATGTTTTAAGAAAAAAATGTTTTTTGTTTTTCAAACTTTTCAACATTTTACAAAATATAAACCTGTTTGTAAATTAATGGTTATACATAGTTTTATTAATAGTAGTTTTATTTATTTCTTTTATCTTTTTCTATTATTACATAGATAATAATATTTTTTTTTAATATTAAGCTCTGTTAAAATCTTTTAAGTTTTTTTCTTAAATTAACTTTATTACTTTTTTTTTAGAATTACATTGTCAATTCTGGTTTGTAATTTTTTAAACTGAACATTAATAATTTTTTATTATTGGTTAATTGTTATTGTATATATTATTAAATATAGCAATATTTTTAAATAATTTTAAAATTCTATTTGTAAGCAGTAAATTGCTCTTGTATATGTAATTAAGCTATTTTTTTTACAAATTGTTTTATCTATTGTAATATGATTAGATTGAATATTTATTTGGTTTTATTTATATATAAGTTTTAAATATTTAATTGTTTTCCTAAGTGGTAATAACAAAAGTTTTTAGCAAATTATTATGTTTATTGATTTCAATTTTTTTTGGTTATTTTCTAATATGCTATAGTCATTATTAGATTTTTCAACACTGTTTTTACTTTTTTTATTATTTTATTTACTATATTTTTAGATAATAGATGTACTTAGTATTGTTAATTATTTTAAAGCTCTTGTTTTTTTTTGTGTTTTTATATTAGATAATTTATTTATTAATTGTAATTTTTATGTTTAGTTGTATAATAAAGTAAATATTATCAGTAATTTTTATTTTTTTTTTGGTTTTTTTTTGTTATATGTATTGGGTCTTTATATCTGATTTAATATATATATTTGCTTTAATAATTATAATTAGTTTCAAATTTTGTGGAATTTTATATGGTTTAATTGGTATTTTTTGTACTTCTAATTGTAGAATATTATTAATAATTAATAATATTCTGTTGTAATATAATTTAAGTTAATTACTATATATTGCTTTGGCTAAAATTTTATTGTCCTATCTTAATTTGTATGTTTTATTTTCTAAAATTTCTTTAATATAAAATAAACTATTCTATTTGAAATCAAACTTTTTATTCTATTATTTTTTTGTTTTAGTATAATATAAAAATACTTTGTTTCCAATCTTGAATTTAACTGGTTTATCTAATAACTAGTTATTATGTTATCTTTTTTGTGACTTTTAAATATTATTGGCTGCTTTTTTTATTTATTTTTTAGTGTTTTTATTAAATTATGTTTTTTATAACAATATTGTTTAAAAGATAGCTTTTATTATTGGTTTAGTTAAATATGTTTGAATATTTATTTTAACTAATAGTATTACTGTTTTATTATAGAACAATTCAAATAGTATTGTCTAAGTTATATTTTGTTTTATTGTTTAATAAGCAAATAATATTAATAGCATAAATAAGTTCTATTCCTCTTGATTTTTCTAACTGATTTTGGTAATTGTTTTATATAATGTTTTATTAAACTTTTTAACTAAGTTATTTATTTGTAGATAATATAATAATAATTCCAAATTTTTGACTTAATTTTATTAATGTTTTATTTACAAAATAAGTTTTTTGGTCTAATAATAATTTTTTTAGACATTTATAATAACAAATTAGTTTTTTATACATAAATTCTGCTATTATTTCTGTATTGGTTCTTTGAATGACTTTAACTTCTGGCTATTTAATAAAATAGTCTATTGCTATAGCTATATATTTATTGTTTTTATTAATAATTGTTAGTAGTTTTATTAAATTAATCCTAATCTAATTAAATAATTGTTTTACTTTAATTGGTCTTAATAGTTTACTAGATTTTGTTTCTTTTTTTTTTAATAAACATTACAATTTTAAACATATTAAATAATGTCTAAATATATTAATAACTAATAATATTGTTTTTTAGTTCTTTTAATTGTGATTTTTTATAAAAATATTCTGTTGTTAGCTTTAAATATATATTAAATAGTATTGTATTCTTTTCTGGTTTTGTAACTACTTTAAGTAATTAGTTTGGTTCTTTTCTATTTTTTTAATATAGTATATTTTAATAAGTAATAAAATATTTTAATTGTTTTATATTGTTTTATATTGTTTTGTTTATTCTAAAATAATTTTTCTTAAACAGTTAAATATTAATATAATATTAAAGTTGTTAATATTTTTGTATATTTATCTTTTAACTTATTTTTGGTGTTAAAATGTTCTTAAATTTGTTTCATTTTGAATAAACTATTGGTATTTCTATTTTTTTTTCTTTTTATAATATACTGTATAATTAAATTATGATAATTCTATTTTATTTTGTATAATAATTATTTTCAAATTTTTGCTTCTAAATTAATGTTAATTCTTTGTAGTTTATATATATATCAAATTTTTGACTCAAGTATTTTTTCTATTTTATTACAGTCTAATAGATAGTATTATTTATAAAAAAAGAATACAAGAAAAAAATAAAAAGATAAATTATAAGAATAAATTAATAAAAAAATAATACTCAATATGTAAGCATATTTTCAGAAATGTGCACATTTATAAAAATTGAACATATTTCCAAAAAATTATGGCAACTTGCTCAAAAATAAACAGTTTTAGAAAATAGCATAAAAAAAAATAAAAATGTATAAGATCTTGTATAACAAAAAATATATATATATAGCAATAGTATTAAAAGTAAAAAAAACTTAAACAAGTTTTTAACTAGTTAACAATAAATATTTCTGACATATTTCTTTCTTTAAAAAATAGTTTTCTATATCTTAAAGTAAAATTATCCAAATATCAAATAAAAGTATTGTTTTATTATCTAATTTATGTTATTTTTTTTATTAAATTAAAATTATTATTCTCTAATTTCATTAGCAACTTATGTTAATAACATCTACTACTTAATTATACTAAACTAACAGCTTTTATTTATAGCTATTAATATAATACTAATTTTTTTTTTTTTTATTTTATTTATTTTATTTTATATTATATACTCTTAATAATTAATAGTCTATACTACTGTTAAACATTCCTGTTTAGTAATTAAGTAGTTTTGTTCTGCTAAGAAAAATAATCAGCTGGTATAAGCTATAATATGCTCTTTGTTATTTTTATCTTTTTAAGAGAAAACAACACCAAGTCTTAAGCTAAATACATTAATATAAAGAATAAAAAATTGATTTAAATCAGATTACATAAGAATTAGTTTAGTAACTAGTTTTTATTTTAGAGTTTTAAAAATTTTTTGCTAATATATGCTTTAGTAATAATTGACAGTTTTTTTGAATAGTTAATTAAGCAAAAAAGTGATTTTGGAGAAATTTTTAACAAACTTTTAATAATAAGATATTAAACCAAGAAAAGAGCATAATTCATAAATATTTATTAGTTGTTTAATAATTTGAACTTTTTTTAATCTTGACTGAATTAGAAAAGATTTTATCTTTTGTAATAAGATGACCAAAAAACTAGGTAAATTGTTATTGTTATGGGATGATTTTCTTGATATATTAAATATTAATATTCCATTTTAATTGCAATTAGTCTCTTGTGAATTCCTCAATTCTATTTGTGTAATAATGTTAATATTTATACTGAAGGCTTTTTTTTAATGTCATAATATAAGTTATTTCTTAATTCTAATTGTTGTTTATATTTATATACTTTTTTTAAAGACTAAACTGAAATCTACCTATTGTTTGAGGTTTTTTCTAAGATTATCTTTGCAATTGCTTAATGTATTTCTCTAATTTAGAAACAAAAATGTTAATGGTTTTTAATACTTTTTTTAATTCTTACAATAAAGCTTTTATCAATTAGTAACAACATAAATAATCTTGATTAAAGATTATTCTTTTAAGAAATTCAGCTGATAAATAATAGTTTTATTCAATAAATAATACAAATAAGTTTCTTAATACTTTAAATTATGATAATTTAGTTTCAACAATTTTTTTATTTTTTTTTGATTAAAAATTTTTGTGAATATTTATTTTAAAAATAAAAACTAAAAGATAATTAAAGTGGAACTGTTGAATAAATTGTTTAATAATTTGTTTTTATGATTTTTTTTATGACTTGTTTTATGATTTATTGTTTTTCTCAATATTAAAGCTGCTATCTATATATATGTTTGTAGTTTTATGAGAAAACATATTATAATACTTTTTTTTTAATATTTTAACTTGGTGTTTGCTGCTATTACCAGTTAATATTGACCACTATTACAAACTGGTACTTGTTATTATTGTAAAATAGTACTTGCTACTATGTTAATTATTACTTTTCTAAAATTATTATTGTGCTATATTGTTGTTACAATTAAAACTTATATCTTTTATTAGTTATTATATGTATTAGCCACTAATGTTATATAATTAGCCACTCTATTTTTAGATAGTAATTATTGACTTAATTATTGGCTTAGTCATTGATCTGGTTATTGACTACTTTCAATAGCTATATAAATAATGAATTTCTTAACTGTAAAAAAGCATATACAAATCAAAAAAATAAAATAATAACTTTATCTTAATTCTTCTCTTTTTGCTAATTTTTCTTTTCTTACTTTCAAGTATCTGAATATCTTGAGATAAAAAATTACTTGTTGGCATTTATCTATCTTTTTTCTGACTTGTATAATTGTAATATTTAAAGATTATTGAATAAAATGTGACTAAAGAATATATCTGATATTTAATATTAAATTCTATAAATACCAATATAAGACATAGAATTATACTAATGTATTATCATTTGTTAACAGTGTTACCAAAGGTTTTTGGTCTCTTTTTTTGAATGTTGTTAATGTTGTTTTGCTGTGAATTCACGTTTCTAGGAAGTAGTTGGACCTCCAGTAACTGAATTTATTTTCAAATTATCTCCTATAATTTGAACTGCTGGGCTTATAAGTGGAATGGCCAATTCCGTGCCAGTTGCTTTGTGTAGTTATGTTGTAGTAAACGTCAACTCTTTCCCAGAAATTGCTCATCTGGAAGCTCACTAAAAATGTGTAGTTACTTTGCTGTAAAAGTCAACTCTTCTATAAGAATCTCGTCTGTAGGTTACCCTAATGATTATAATAAAAAATAAAAGAAAATAAAAAAAATGTAAAAGAAATAGAATTTTATCAAGGGAAACGTTTTCTATCCAGACCTGGAGTCACTAACAGATTACTGAAATTGGTAGCTAATCAATTTCAAAAACGTTAGTTGTGTTGAGGGAATTTTAAGTGTAATAATTTAAGGATTTGGTTTTTGAATATTTGATTTTTATTTGAATATGTAAAAGGTAATTTGTTTCAATTAAGATATCTAAAGTAGGATGCTATGTTAAGATACTAGGAGAAGATACATTTTCTTGAAGAGAGAAGCTCTTCTTTTATACAACTTGTTGTAGTACTAGTCTTTGAACTTGTACTTTTCTCTTTTCTATAATTTGGGTGAACTAAAGATACATTTCGGCAAACTACAAGTTATTTCACTAAACTATTTGATTATTTCGGCGAATTTTCATTAATTTCGGCGAATTTTGACTATGTTAAATGGTTCAGGGTATTGTGTAATTTGATTATCTTAATTTCTAGAGTACAAATTGGATTATTAATTGAGTAATGATATTTGATAATTTGATTAAATAATAAGTGATAATCGAATTAATAATAATGTATACTAATTAATAATAGGAATTATAAGGGTAATTTCATGCTAATTAATAGCTAAAATTCTACTGGTAACAACAGTATAAATTATTTCTCTATCTTCAAATTTTTCAGTTATTTTTTAAAAAAAATAGCAATTAAGATATTTTATGAAACTGATCTTGTATATTAAATTCATACTTTTTTTTTGTTAACATGTAGCCATGCTGGTTGTTTATTAATTATGTCTACAAAATTGTGGTGCTTTTATAAAGCCAGCTTATCCAATAATACAAAAATCACAAGATATAACTAATTACAAGTAAAAAGCCCTAACTACATACTAATACTATCTTTGCTATCTAATAGATTAAACATATCTAATTTATATATCTTATTCATAATGCTAACAAGCTTATAACTATTCTTAACCATATCACTCATCTATTTAACAGTCTGATCAAAATTGAATTTGATACTGAAAGATTGATTTTCTTATAAATTTATTATAAGATTAAAGATATTGTTATAAACAGAATAATTTTTAACATTATTATTATTATTATTATTATCATCCATGTTATCATTATTTAATACATCTTCTAAGCAGACTTATTCACACTTTTTTTTAAGATTTGCTATTCTTTTCTGTATTATGGAAGTTACAGCAGCAAAGCTTTTAATTTGTTTAGCCAATCCAGCCACACTTTTTTTTACTGACCTATCTACAGCAGATAAAGTAGACAGCAATTTAGTAACTAATACAATCAGAGAGCCAACAGGTTTAATTAAAGATTTTATCAACAAAGAAAGTTTATTAAGATGGAATTCCAAAGAAGCCAATCCAGATTCAATAGTATTATTGAAAGTGAAAAGAACAATAGACAACATGGATGTTGTAGCTTTGGAAAGCCACCAAGAGCCAAATCCATATTAGCAGCAGCAACAATAGAAGAAACCACAAAGACAGCAGCTTTGGCATAATATTTAGATCCAACAAATAAAAGTTTGAAAACTTTGGGGCCATTAAAAGAGTTGGAAGAAAGTTTGGGAAAGAGAGAAAATAACTTCTTACAGTCCACAGCCAACTGATTTAAGTCTTAATACTTGTAGCAATGATAACATCCAGGAGTTTTCCACCAGATATGGCAACCATACAAGATATTAGTTTTTAACACAGCAATATCCAGAGATTTCAAAGAATCAAAAATAATTACAGCAAAGCATTGACATTAATATGATTCAGAAGAGCAAGAAATGAAACATGTATGATGTTATGAATGATTATTTGGGATCTCAAATTAAATACAAACTCATAATCTGGTGCTTAATGACTTGATTGATATTGGTTGCTGGAAGTGTTATGACTCTGAAGATTTTGGTGAAGTCTTTTGTATAATAAACAGAGATTTAATAGTTGTTATTTGTAGCTTCCCAGAATTGCAATTCTGTCAATTTTTTTCTCAGTGTGATAACCAGCAATCCTCTGGTAAGTAATCCATAATTCTTTTTACATGTTCTATCCACTTACAGAAGTCTTTTACCAGGCAATTCTTGATGTTAGTAATTCAGTACTTAATCCTTAATCAATTAGTAAACACAACAAAAAAAGAGAAGAAAAATAAAAAAAATAAAAAAAAGAAATAATCCAAGACATTTTGTAAGTTAATATCTTACTAATAGCCATGATTAAGAGTTATTGCTCCAGTATGGTTAAATAGCAATTACTATCAATATGTAGTGTTAATAGTGGAGAGTAGATTAAGATAACAAATAGTTATTTATTGATAATTGTAATGTGAAAGATTGTTTAGATCAAATCTAAACTGAGAGGTCTCTAACTAAGAAATTCTTTTTTTCTGCTTTTAACACTACTGTTATATATACATAATTGAGATTCCTTAATTCTTCAATTCTTCACACCAGAAATCTTGGGATTCCTGGAATTCTGTAATTTCTTTAAGAGAAATCCTGGAATTCTGGAATCCTGTGGTTCCTCATATAAGAATCCTAAAATTCTACATTTACTATGCCTATTTCTAATTGGCTAATTTATATACTAATATATTTCCTATATTCTATGAGTAACATTTTTCTCTCCTTTTAATATTGAGCTTCATCGAGATTTCCCAAATCTCTTAGCTCTAATTCTCCATTCTTGAATAGTTCTTGAACTTCTTTTTTGAGAATTATTTGTGTTATCTTGTTCTGTAATTCTTCAAATTGGGTGTTGGTTATTTTTCTCATTTGGTTAACAGTAACAATGTCCATTTCAGTGTTAAGCAAGATTTCTGGTCAATCTTGAAATCTGGTATGTAGTCAATAAATGGCTTTTGCTTGTGTAGTTAAATTGTTTTTTCCCACAAATTGTTCCAATTGTTGTATTAAATAATTGTTTTGTTTTATCCATGTATAGATTCTAAATATTTATGTGTTGTCCCAAGTAAAAGTAACAAAAGTTTCTTGGAAATTGTTGTATCCACCATTCCAGATTTCTATAGTCAACTCTTAATATTGGGTGACTTTGAGTTGTGTTTCTATTGTCTGTTTTACTTTTGCAATTATTTTGTCAATCATGTCTTCTGTTTTTCTCTGTACTTTATTCTGTGGTCTTTTTTTGGTGTTAATGTATCTGATAGTTTGTTGATTGATTGTGATTTTCATTTCTTGTTGTTGGATCAATTAGAAGAATTGTTGTGCTAGTGAGTGAATGTTGTCAGTAATTTCCATTTTTCTGATGTTTTCTGTTACATCTACCATGTCTTTATATACTCTTCTTATTGTTTATTTTACATGTTTGGTCTGATGATTATGGTTGGTTCCAAATCTCATGGAATCTCATCTGGTTGGACTAGTATTCACTGTACTCCCAGTTGTGGAATATTATTGGTAGATGATGATGCTATCTGGTGATATGGTTTCAATCAATTACTATGTGCTGCTTTGGCTAAGATTTTGTTGTTCCATCTTAATTTATAAGCTCCATTTCCTAGAATTTTTTTATGTAAAATGGTTCATCCCATTTGGGGTCAAATTTTCCACTCCATTGTTTTTCTATTTTGGCATGATGTAGAAGTACTTTGTCTTCAATTCTAAATTCAACTGGTTTATTTGGTAGTTGGTTGTCATGTCTTTTTTTCTGTTTTTCTTGTGACTGTTGTATGTTATTAGCTGTTTTTTATTGTTTGTTTTCTAGAATTTTCATTAAGTCATATATTTTTCTCAACAAAGTTTCTTGGAAATTCTCTTCTGTTATTGGTTCAGTTGAATATGTGTTGACCTTTATCTCAACTGGTAAGATTGCTGTTCTACTGTATACTAATTTAAATGGTGTTGTTTGTGTAGTATCTTGTTTTATTGTTTGATAAGCCAATAATACTGATGATATAAACAAATCTCATTTTTCCTGGTTTTCTTAACTGATCTTGGCAATTGCTTCACACAGTGTTCTATTGAATCTTTCTACTAATTCATTGGTTTGTGGATAATATGGTGATGATAATGGTCTTTTGATTCCAAATCTTTGGCTTAATTCTGTTAGTATTCTGTTCAGAAAGTGAGTTTCTTGATCAGATAATAATTTTTTTGAACATCTATGTTGACAGATCAAATCTTGATGAACAAATTTGGCAACAGATTTTGCATCTGCTCTTTGAATGGCTTTTGCTTTTGGCCATTTAGTAAGATAATCCATGGCTACTGCAATAAATCTGTTGCCTCTGCTGGTAATTGTTAATGATTCGACTAAGTCAATTCCAATATGATTGAATGGTTGTTTTATTTTGATTGGTCTTAATGGTTCACTGAGTTTTGTTTTTCCTCTTTTCTGACAAGTATCACAATTTTGAACATATTGAATGATGTCTGAATACATTGATGGCTAATAATATCTTTCTCTGGTTCTTTTTATGGTTGCTTTTTTATGAAAATGTCTTGCTGTTGGATTTGAGTGTATGTTGAATAATATTGTCTTTTTCTTTGGTTCTGTAATTACTCTGGTTGAGTGATCTGGATTTCTTCTGTTCTTCTGGTAAAGTATATTTTGATGGTTGATGAAATATTTTGATTGTTGTTTTATGTTTTTTTGTTCTTTTTGAGATAATTTTTTCTTGAACAATTAGGTATTTATATAATATTGTAGTTGGTGGTATTTTTGTATATTCATCTTTTTGTTATATTTTTGAGTTTGAAATGTTTTTAAATTTGTCTCATTTGTAACAATCTATTAGCATTTCCTTTTTTTTTCTTTTTTTATAATGTACTGTATAATTAAATGGTAAAAGTTCTATTTTCTATTTGACATAGTAATCATCTCTGAATTCTTGCTTCTGGATTGAAGTTAATTCTTTGTGATCAGTATATACATCAAACTTCTGATTCAAGTATTCTTTCCATTTGATAACAGCCCAATAGATTGCTAAGTGTTCTAGTGCTGATGTTCCATAGTTTTTTTCAGCTGGACTCAAACTTCGGCTGGCATATGCTATTGGATGTTTTCTTCCATCTGGACTTTTTTGTGATAGTACTGCTCCTAATGCTTAACTAGATATGTCAGTTGTGATTATGAATGGCTTGCTATAATCTGGATAGATTAATACTGAGGCTTTAATAAGCTTTTTTTTAATGTATTAAAAGCTTCTTGTTGAGTTTCAGTTTATTCATATTTGGTGTTCTTTGTTTGGAGTTGGTGTAGTGACTAAGCTATTTTGGAAAAGTCTTTGATAAAGCAGTAATAGTATCCAACAAATTCCAAGGATGCTCTTAATTCTGTGAGATTATTTGGTACTGAAAAGTTCTTAACAATCTCAATCTTATTTGAATCTGTTTTGATACCATTTTTGCTTACAACATGTCCCAAAAACTTAAGTTCCATTTTTCCAAAGAAACACTTGTTTGCATTTAATTTCAATCCTGCTTTTCTGAGTTTTTTAAATACTTGTTAGAGATAATGTAAATGATCATTGAATGTTTTGGAGAACACATTGGTGTTGTCTAAGTAAACAACTACTGATTTCCACAGTAGTCTAGTATAAATGATTTTCATAAGTCATTGAAATGTTGCTGGAGCATTCATCAAGCCAAATAGCATGACTTTAAACTCAAAATTTCCTTCCTGTATTGTAAAAGCTGTCTTCTCTTTATCTTCTGGTTTCATGGCTACTTGCCAGTAACTGCTATCTAAGTCTAAAGTTAAGAACCATTTCTTTTCTCCAAAAGCATCAAACAGCTCTTGAATCTTTGGTGTTGGATAGCTATCTTTTTTGGTCACTTCATTCAATTTCCAGTAATCCACACAAAAGTGGATTTTTTTATTCTTCTTATGGACTAGTACCACTGGTGATGACCATAGATTCATTGATAGTTAAATTAATCTGTTGTCAAGCATTTGATTGATTTCTTGACAAATGATCTCATGGCTGGCTGGTGGTACTTTATATGCTTTTTGTTTAATTGACATTGCATCTTCAGTTTTAATCTAATGCTGGATGATGTCAGTTCTGCCAAATTCATTTTTGCTGACAAAGATATTATTGAATTTGTTGAGTAACATCTTGAGTTGTATCTATTGAAGTGAATCTAAGTTTCTTATATTCATTTGTTTTAATTGTTTTGGTTGGAGCAAATAACATTCACTTTATTCGTAAATTGTTTGTGATGTGATGTTGACATATCCACAAAGCTGTAAAAAGTCTGAAATAGAGTTTGGTGGTTGGTTTTCTACTTCTGTGCTTAGATATTCAATAATGGTTCCTTTGGTAAGTCTATGACTCTTCCTGTGTTGTTGTAGATGAGAATTTTGATGTTTTTGGGGCTTTTGGCTGATATGTAAAGATTAATGAGTCCAATCTCTTCTGATTCACAAATGGTGGCTTTTGCTTCAAACAACTGAGCTTGATTCTTTACTTTCTTTTTTATGGCTAACATATATTGGTCATATGGTGAAATAGAAATTGTTTGATGAATTGAGATAATTTTTTTTTTGTCAACAATTTTTTTTTCTTCCATATTGACTGTTATATCTATTCTATCTATAGATCTAAATCCTTATATCCCTTTAGCTATAATCCCTAATTCCTTCCTATTTTCCACTGAAACTAACTGAGCTATTTTTACCAAAGGCAGAAATATTGCCTGTGCTATCTTTTTATTTGGTTCTATAATATAGGCTTTTTTAGAGTCATTTTGTAACATAGCAATGATATTTCCTACATATCCTGTGTCAATTATTCTTTTTCTGATGTTGATTCCCTTTTTTGCTAAGCTATTTCTAAATGCTAATTGAACCATTATTGTTGCTGAGATTTCCAGTGCTACTTTGAGATCAATATATGTGCATGAATGTGGTTCCAATTTGATGGCATCTTTTTCTGGATATCTTAAATCAAATCTTGCATCAGTATCATGTGTGCATTCAGACATGATATTTTTGTTATTATTACTAAACCATTTCTGTACTTGCTTCTTGGTGAGATCAGAAAGCATGATATATATTTTGGGATTTGAATTGGAGTTCAAATCATTGTTGTTTTCATTGCTATTTTGCACAGAGCTGGAACTGTTGTTTTTATTGTCATCATGGTCAGAGTTTGAATTAGGATTGAAAGTTGATCCCGATTCTGATGTACAGTGGCTGATTGGTTTGTTTTCCTCTGGAATTGTGTAAATCATGTATAGTGGTGGATTGTAAATGAGATCATATTCATTACAATATTAAAAGTCACAAGGAATCAAACAATGGTTACATAGTCGAGTGTTGATTTTTTCCAACCATTGCTTTTGTTCTTCTCTAGTGGATGCTAATTCCTAATAATGTTCGTGAAATTGTTCTAGATCCAGTAGATTTATGACTGGTTCTGAGTTCCAGTTAAGCTCTATAGATTCTGGTAGATTGTTTTTTATTTTTTTTATTTTTTTTGGTGATGCTCTTTCAATTTTGGCAAGAGCCATTCACCAAATTTCATCGTCATCATGGGAACATCTATCCAAGTATTTGACTGCTTGTCTCCAAACAACATCTATAGGTGTTCCTTTTCTAATTCAGTTACTTATGAGAATCATGTACTAATATGATTTGTTGCATGTTTTTCTTCATCCAGGAATGTCATTTCACATTTCTTTGTTTAGAAGAGTTTCTCTACAAGCCAAGCAGGATTTATTATCCTATTTTCCTATTTGTTTTGGTCTTCCAAAATGTTTTATGATACATGGGTGACAGTAAAACTTGGTTGTCATTTGGTATTCCTTATTGTCATCACAGCATGTGCTCATTAACAACAATTTCTTGCTACAATTGATGCATATAAGCTTTGATCAACAATAGTTTGGTTGTGGTAGTATGTATGTATATGTATAGTAAGTGGAGGTTGGTATTGAATTTTCTTTTTTCTCTTTCCTTTTCTTTTTAATATTATCCTTTTTTCATTTCCAGATTGTTGATAGTTTGTTCTGATTATTGTTGGTTCTTCAAGTTTAATTGTTATTTCAGGTAGGTTTTTTTCTTTGCTTTCCCTTTCCTTGGTTATCTCATGAAGACACTAGTGGTAATTTGTTGTGCTTATTGTTGGTCCACAAAACTTGATATGCTTCCCAGATAGGTTTTTCCTTTTCTTCTTCAAGCTCAATTAGTGGTACTGGCATGGTAGTTATTTTGAAGTGATCACATATGGCTGGTACATGTGTGTATTAACTGTTTTGGCTTAGTTAGAGCTCCTGTGTGGTCCAATCAAGGATTGCATTTGTTTTGAACAACCAATTATTACCAACAAGTGCCTGGTATTGAGTGGCTTTTATTACTAGGACTTTAATTGGTACAGTAATGCCATTGACTTCAAAAAAAAGTCATCGATTTCACCAATGGGAGTTTTTGTAGCTCCATCAGCCATAATAATCTTGGTGCTGACAGCACAATCAACTCGGCAACCTAATTGGTCTATGAGTTGTCATGTGATTATGCTGCCTGCAGACTCATTATCAAGAATAAGCTTAATAAGTTAACCATTAACTTTTGTGTCAGTATACATGGTGGTAATAAGTTTGGTGTCAAGAATGGCTCCACTAAATAATAGAACTGGCATAATTTTGTTGAGATCAAAAGGAAATATAGTGGCTAGTGATTTGTCTTTGGTATTGGTGGCTGGTGGAATGTTGCTGATAAGTGGCTGTGTTTGGTTGGTCTCTACGTTATTAGATACAGCATCTTCTGGAGTAACTAGAAGACTTAAATAGTTCTGAGAACTTGGGTTTTGGGTATACCCAGTCTCTGAACTCTGTTGGCATAATCTTGATGGCTGGTTTAATGAACTGGGGATCAGTTGGTGAACTACCATCACCAATCTCCAGCTTTGCTATGTTATTCTTGGCCTGTAAGTTCCATTTTGAGGTAAGTTTTGAGGTGGTGTTTAAATTTGTTGGGGTTGATAGATTACTGGTGGCTGTAGTTGATATATTACTTGTGGCTATGGCTGATAAATTGGAGTTTGATATACTGGTGGTTGATAGATTGGCTGCTGCATCATTGGCAGATAAGTGAGTTGATATTGATCTTGATTTGGGTAATGGTTCAGAATCTGAAATCTGCAATTGGGGTTTCTGTATTGATTTTCCTGATTCATTGCATTGTTGTGGTGATTGATAAATTGTGTGATTGTCAGCTAAATATCTCTCTAATTTCTGATTGATTGAATCACTAAATTGCTTTAATTTGGAATCCAATTCAGATGATCCATTTATCACTAGGTTAATGACTTGAACATGGTTGGCTTCTAATTCTGCTGCTTCAAAATTTTTGGCATTGGTAACTATGGCTTAAAGGTTTGCTGGATATAATGGACATATGCATTGGAGAATACTACTGTGCAAACCTCTAATAAATTGATTTAGAATCTGTGGCACTGTAAAATAATCAGCTTGAATTGCCTGAATTTGGCACAGATTTCTATGGAAGCATCCTAGGTATGTAGTGACTGCTTCAGTTTCCTTTTGTTTTATGGTGGTGAATGTATTGGCCAGATAATTGATACTATTATTGTTGCTAAAGTATCTCAAAAACTCTGTTTTGAATGCATCGAAGGTAACTGGTTTGTTAATCAAGCTTTGATACCATGAGTTGGCAGTATCTTAAAGAAAGTATGGAATGGCTTGCATGACTCTGGCATTATTCTATCCATTGGCTGCGATAGCTTTTTCTATGTCATTGAGCCATACTTGGGTGTTGTCCTCTTCGCCAGTAAATTTCTCAAGTTTTACAATTAGTGAGTAACCCATTGGATCTAATTTGGGCTGTTGTTGTGGCTGTTGAAATGGCTGCTGCTAAAGTGGTACTTGTGGTTGCTAAATTTGCTACTGTTGAATCAGTTCAACTGGTGGCTGATCAATGACAATTACTGAAGGTAAGTTTTGCTGATTAATTAACTCGGGATTTGGATTGTCCTAATTTGGTAGTGCTTGAATATTCGGAGTTTCGATTTCCAAATTTTCCAAGTTTAGATTTTGCTAAGTTTGAAGGTTCGGAATTTTAACTTCTGGGTTTTTGGAAATTAGGTTCTGGTAAGTAAATTCTTGATCTTCAAATTTTTTTTCCTCTTTTTTCTGTTTTCTTTTCAATTCCATTATTTCCCAAGGATTTGTGGTTCCGAAATCTGGTTGGGGTGGTGGGGATTAAAGTCCTGATAGGATTGGCAATTGTGACTTAAATTCTTCAAAATACATGCCATATGGTTCTAGAAGATCTTCTTTTTTTGTTTACTCTGAAATGAGAATCATCCAAATATTGATGTCATAGTTGTTGTGAATGCACTTGTTGATGTAATGTTGATGGCACTTCTTGATGTATAATGGTATGATGGATTTGTTGGTGATTTTATTCTTGTTTTCTTCCAAGTTGGTAGTTGTATTTCTTTAAGCATTACTGCTGGTGTTTGTAACCTTCCTTTGCTTTTGTCTGCATAGGTAATAGGGAATTGTTGTTGAGTGTATCTTTTAATGATTTGGTTGATTTCTTTGATGATTGGTGCGAAACTGTAGTTTCTTGGTAAGCTGATGTGTTGAAATAATTCTGTATAAAAGTTTTTTCTTGCTGATTCAATATTAACTGTTCCTCCTAAGCAGTCTGTGATTTTATTATTGATATAGAAGTTGAAGGCTAATTCCACTGGAAAATGGTTATTGTTTAATCCTAATTGTTGGCTGTACTGTTAAAACAAGAATTTGGTGAATCCTAAATGGTTTGCTTCTATGTTTTCTAGTTCTGCCACTTTTGGATGATTGCTGTTGATGCTGGTTCTCTGTAGGATTATACCTCACAGAGAGCACCAAATGTTACAAGTGATTATTTGGAATTTCAAATCAAATACAAATCTGTAATCTGGTGCTCAATGACTTAATTAATATTGGTTGCTGGAAGTGTTATAACTCTGAAGGTTTTGGTGGAGTCTTTTATATAATAGACAAAGATTTAATAGTTGTTATCCATAGCTTCCCAGAATCACAATTCTGTTAATTCTTTTCTCAGCATAATGGCCAGCAATCCTCTGGTAAGTAATCCGTAATTCTTTTTATGTGTTCTACCCATTTGTAGGAGTCTTTTACCAGACAATCTTTGACATTAGTAATTCAGTACTTAATCTTTAATCAATTAGTAAACACAACAAAAAAATAAAAAAAAAATAAAAAAAATAAAAAAAATAAAATAAGCCAAGGCATTTTGTAAATTAGTATCCCATCAATAGCCATAATCAAGAACTATTGTTCTAGTGTAGTTAAGTAGCAATTATTATCAACATGTAGTGTTAATAGTGGAGAGTAGATTAAGATAACAAATAGTTATTTATTAATAATTGTAATGTGAAAGATTGTTTAGATCAAATCTAAACTGAAAGATCTCTAACTAAGGAATTTTTTTTTCTGCTTTTAATACTACTGTTATATATATAATTAAGATTCCTCAATTCTTCAATTCTTCACACCAGAAATTCTGGAATCTTGAAATTCTGTAATTCTTTATATGAGAATCCTGGAATTCCACATTTACTATGCTTACTTCTGATTGGCTAATTTATATATTAATATATTTTCTATATTTTATAAGTAACAATGGCTACCAACTTGAAAAACCAAATTACTTATTTCAAAGGCAGTACAGCCAAAAAAAAGATTGATCAACTTAGTTTTAAAAACATTTCTTATAGAAATAACTTCATTTTGGTTGACAACAAAAAGAATTTTAATATTGTCTTTCTTAACCAGAACAGACCAGTAAGTAAGAGCAGCAGAAAAAATATTTTTGAATTGAACCACAACATATTGCCATAGACTAGCAGGCTTCAACTTAACAAAAGTGATAATACTAAAAATGCCAAGAACAGCTTTGATGTCATCAGAAAAAGTACCCAAAGATATATTACAAAATGCAAATAACAAAGAGGGAGAAGAAACAAAGACTACACCAGAAGACTGTGCAATTTTAAGAGTGGTTAAAAAAACTTCATTATTAATAGCCACTTTGATGACACTATTTAGACTCTTCTGAGATGCAAATTTCACACAGAACAACTTGACAGCATCTCGTGAAACAGACTTAAGCCCAATGCAACTAGGCAGTAACTGAAACAAAAAACTAAGCAAAGCCATTTTGATTTTACATATTGCACCAAACATTAAAGTAAAAGCCATCTATTCAAAGAATTTTTAATGACAATTCAGATTTATCCAAGCATTATTATCAGCAGTACCAAAAACTAGAAGAAGAGCAGTTAATTTCATTTCCATCTGATCAGCCCAATCTTTGAAATCATCTAAAATAATGAATTGTTTTGCTTTTATGACAGATAATGATCTGTCAGAAAATATCACATTAGGCAACACAGCCAGTGGATGATCTTGTTTCATTTTAAATAATGTGCTGTTACTGTTATTATTCATATTAGGAAGCAGGCTAACTGCTGCTATAAAAATTTTTTTCCAAAATCTCATCTGGGATTTGGTGTTACCAAAGCAGTTGTGAGTGCCTGCTGCTATTTTTTGGACTTTTTGGCTTTTTAAGCCATTTGTAAAGTAATAGTAGTAGTAGTAGTAATAGTAGTGAGAGTAGTGAGAGCAGAAAAAACCAACTTGTTGACTGGTTTGTTATTAAAAATCTTTGGGCTTTTTAAAGTAATGGAGACAATACTGGAACTAATCTGAGTGTGTTTTTTTGAAAAAACTTTGACAGAAAAAGAACTTTTAGCCAAAGGTAAAGAGAATGAACCAGAAGTCACTAAAGACAGCTTTTCATTAATGTTTTTTAAAGAAAATATATCCAGAATGTTTTGTTTAGCTGCTTTAATAACAGAAAAACTTTTTCATGTTGAAACTTTATTAGTTACTATAGGAAAAATAATATTTGCAACTTTTTTACTCTTAGCTCTTGTTGTGGTCATAAAAAATAGGAGAGAAAGAGTTTTTTGGTGGATCATAGAAATGGTTTTATTTGGAATTTATTACTATTTTTTTTTTTGTTAAACATTGATTACAAAACAAAGTTGTTGGTTTGATTAGTTGTGTTTTTAGATAAGTTTTTTTCAATTACTTGGTTAAATTTCTCAGTTAAGTTTTTTACACTTATTCTTCCAATGTGTCTGTATTTTTTGTTGGTTTTTTTTTTAGTCTGTTGGCTATTATTGAAGAAAAGTCTGCTGTTTGCCTATGTAGAGCTGTTTTTTTTGATGTGTTAACTATTTTAAAAGGTGTGTTGTCTCTATTACTTGTGTTTATATTTCTAAACAGTCTATTAATAGTTTTAAATCTAAATGTAAGTGTAATAGGTTTTATAGTTTCTATTGTTGTTAAATTTTGTATAATTGTAATATTTACTTCTTTTCTTGTAATGGAAGTTATGTTTCCCTCTACTTGGTTTTTACAGTTAATAGTTTTTTTATTTGTACTTCTTTGCATAACTGTTGTTATTTTACTGTTGGTATTAATATTAGATACTTTTAAGTTTGTTGTAATAATAGTAATTTATTATAATTAAAAGTGTCTTTGCAAAAAACTTATTTTCCAAATTTGAGACATAGTAAATTATGTAGTAGCAATTTAAGCCATTGTATTTTTTCAGTAATAAATGCAAATTCTGTCTAATCTATTACAAGAATTGAAAATCTATTAGTCTAATACCCAAAAAAAAAATCAAAAAAGTACAAAAGTTCTTTAAAAACAAACTATTTAAGATCTAATTACTATTGTTATAGTTAAAATTTATTTTTTTTATTAATTATTACATGTATTAGTTACTAATATTAAATAATTAGCCACTCTATTTTTAGATAGTAATTATTGACTTGATCAATGACCTGATCATTGATCTGATTATTGATTTGATTATTGACTTAGTTGTTAATCTGATCATTGAGTACTTTTGATAACTATATAAGCAATAAATCTCTTAACTGTAAAAATACATGTCAAAAATCAAGAAAATAAAATAAATAAAATAACAACTTTCATCTCAATCTTTTTCTTATTGCTAATTTTCTTTTTTTTACTTTTAAGTATTCAAACATCTTAAGATAAAAGATTTTTTGTTGGTTATTTCCTACCTTTTCCTGAAACATGTAATTGTAGCATTTGAAGATTATTAAATAAAACATGACTAAAGAATATATTTAATATCTAATATCTGATATTGAATTCTAAGAATGCCAATGTAAGACATAGAATTATACCAGTGTGTAATTATTTGTTAACAGTATGAATTATCTTTCTATCTTCAGATTCTCTGGTTATCTTTTGAAAAGTATAGCAACTAAGATATTTTATGAAACTGATCTCACATATTGAATCCATACTTATTCAATTCGCTTTTTGAAGTTGAATTCTCTTTGGTTCCTTTTATCACTCTACAATTCTGTTCTCCTTTACTATCCATTAACTTGTTACTTTAACTCATAACATAAAAGTAGTACTCCCTGTGAGATTGTTAAAATTCACTTTGTTTCTTATTGTATGGGTGATTATTCATATCTGTCATAATAATTAGAAGAATACTTTGAAGCACACAACAAAAACAATCTAGATTTTATTAAACTTAATTCTTTGCTCTTCTGCTTGATTTGCTTTCCCATTGAAAAACAATCTAATAAACAATTCCAAGACTTTTGGAACTGGTTCTTGAATGAACATTTAGCTAAAACTTACACAGACTATACAACTTATTATTTTGACCAAGCTTATTTTAAAGACAACTTTGAAGAAAGAAACAATAGCATCAATTAGCTTTTATATTTCACAACATTTAAACAACAGCCTCTTAATTTTAAATACCTAAATCACCAAGTTTATATTTGAATTGCTGTTTATTAACTAGCTAAAACACTTTTTGAAACAGAAGAAAAAAGTTATTAAACCACTCTTGTTTTTGATTTTTTTTCAAGTAAATCAGAACATTCTACACAAATAGTTATTTCTGAACCAATGGCTAATGACTCTATGCAGATTACCTTTCAAGACATACAAACTGCTTTGAAGTAAAGAAACAATACCTTATTACTATTATTTAGAAGTAATGCACAAGATCTAATTGAATAGTTGGATAACTTTGAAAGAGCTACCACAGTTAACTAATATGATAATGAATACAAGTTTTAAATTATTTGTGATTATCTTCAAGACTCTTCTGCTACTTGGTTCTCACAAAAAACAATGCCAATACTTAACATAAAATTATTAAATGAACACCAGCAAATACTGGAAAAAACATCTTTTTTACTATTCAGTTTAAAATGAAATTTAGAACTCTTATCTTGATATCCAAATAGCACATGGAATTAGAAAGCAATCAAAAAGTTAATCAAGTGAGTAAACTCTGAAAGAAACTAAACAGAAGAGCAGAAAATTTACTCTTTTACAAAAGAATTGAAAACTGATTTTTTATATGCTTTTTGGTCTTTTCTGGTCCTAAAAGACAATTCCACAATGAATATAACTATTGAACTTGTTTAGAGAATAAAAGACAATCAAAGAATGCACCTAAAATCCACACTTTTAGTTTTTGCTCCTGCTTCTGTTATGGTTCCTGCTCTCCAAATGGCTGCTACTTTTTTTGCTGTTCAAACTCAAAACCCAATAGTTGATAGATAGACTTACAGCTAATCTTGTTTGGTTACTAAAACTCTTAGCCCAAGCAATTAGAGAGAAGCAACAACCCCAAAAACTCAGATTTGAACTCCATTTTAATCAGTCTCAGCAATTCTCTTATCAAAGACAACAAAATTATGGTCCACCTGTGTATTATCACTGTGGACTAATTAGACATTTTTCCAAAGATTACAACAATTTTCTTTTGTCTCTTCCAGCTTTTAGAAATAATAATAACCAAAACAACAAAACTAACAACAACAATGCTCCCAATCAAAGACTTAATTATATTAACATTAATTTCTTTGGAAAGAATCCCCTAGTTAAAGCTATTGTTTATCAGTCTTTAAACTGGTAAACACACCTCCAAAGGATAAAAGTACAAGCCAACCAAAAGAAAACCCATTTTATACTTTTAATCTAACTAATGATGACTATAATATGGATAAACTAGCAATCAATATCTCTGAATTAACAAGAAAAAAAAAAAAAACCAATGTTGATTTCGTTCTGGACCCAAACAAAGCATTCATATCAACTGTTAATAACAATAAACCACCAAAAACTAAAGTTTTTAAAACTTTTCTAAAGTTGAAACTCCCAGAAATAGTACAAAAATCTGGTTTCTATTCTATTATTAAAGATCTCATGGAAACTCCAGTACACATTACATTTGGCCAACTAATAACTCATTCACAGTTCAGAAAAAATTTTCACAAATCATTAATTCCAAAGAAAAAAACACCAAAAACCAACAAGCACTTTCACTAAGCTGAACTTGCTAACAACAGCAATATTATCCCTCTTATTTGCAAAGCCCAAGTGGCTGGTTATTTTATTGATTTGATCTTAGACAGTAAATCATCTGTTAGTGTAATTGCCAAACACTTTCTGGAAGCCATTAGAAGAAAGATTGATGAACTTTCTATCTGGCCTATAACCAATGTACATGGTGACAAGAAAAAAGACTTGGACATAGCCAAAGCTGTTCCTGTTTGCATCAATGGCATCAGCATTAAAACTGACATAGAAGTATCTAAAGCAAAAAAGTACACTATAATTGTTGGCAATAAGTGACTCAAGAAAGCCAAAGCATTATTTCACTATAAACTTTGTAAACTAACCATCAGATATGATGAGAAGTCCATTGTGGTTAAGTGCTATTATTGGACAGTTTTTCCAGTACCCAAGCAAAATCAAGAAGATAAGCAATTAGATAAATCAGATAATAATGAGAGCAATAAAAAAGAAGATTAAAAAGAATAAAAGAAAACTGTTGAACTTGTCTATACCATTTTTACCAGCAATAACAAGTCACTAGATAATATCAAAGCTAACAAAGAAAAAATTATTGTAAATAACAAGCTGATCTGCTGATCTTACTATAATATCCTCAGAAAAATTTTTGATAAAAAGCCTGGTAAGAAAGCAAAATACAGTTATTGATGATATGGCTCTTGTGTTCAGTACTGGTGTAATAAACTTTTATATTCTCTTAGTAATAAATGCAAATTCTGTCTAATCTACTATAAAGATTGGGAATCCATTAACCTAATACCAAGAGAAAAATTAAGAGAAGTACAAAAGTTTTTTGAAAGTGAACCACCTGAAATTTAATTACTTACAATAAAACAAAGAAAACTCTTCTTTGAAGAAAAAAAAGTAGACATTAAAAAACTGTTGGCTATAAATAGCTCAGTTATCTTAAAAAAAAATAATATCTTTGAACAAATCTATGTAATACAATACACTATTACCACTAAAGAAACTTGTTCCATTTATTTGAAGCTTTATCAATCCAATTAATACAATAATAAGTTTATTAAGAAAGAAATAAACCAGATAAAAAACCTTGGAAACCAAAAATAAATTGGCTTTCCCAGTTGTGGTGGTATCCAAGAAAGATAAAACCCTACACTTTTCTATTAACTATTATCAATTAAATATCATTACTATAAGAGACAAGTACTTACTCTTCAAAATTTATACAATATTAGACAAATTCAATGGTGCTGCTTTTTTTTTAATCATTGACTTAACTGTTGAATTCTAGCAAATAAAAATAAATTCAGAAAGTAGAAAAAAAACTGTTTTTACTACCAAATATGACATTTATGAATTCACAGTTATGCCTTTTGGTCTCACCAATGCTTCTTTTATCTTTTAATGCCTAATGAACAAAGTATTTGAATCAGTAAAAAAAACTTTGTTTTGGTCTATTTGAATAACATAATAGTATTGTTATGGTTGAAACCTACACTTTTTATTAATTATCACATGTATTAGCCACTAATGTCATATAATTAGCCACTCTATTTTTAGATAGTGATTATTAACCTATTCAATAACCTGACTATTAATCTGATTATTGACCTGATTATTGATCTAATTAATAACCTGATCATTAATCTGATTATTGACCTAATTATTGACCTAGTTGTTGACCTGATTATTGACTACTTTTGATAGCTATATAAGTGATGAATTTTTTAGCTGTAGAAAAGTATGTAAAAATCAAAGAAAAAAATAAAATAAAATAACAACTTTATCTCAATCCTTTTCTTCTTACTAATTTCTCTTTCTCTATTTTCAAGTATCTAAACATCTTGGAATAAAAGACTACTTGTTGGTTATTCTCTAGTTTTTTTCTGAAACATGTAATTGTAGCATTTGAAGATTATTGAATAAAACATGACTAAAGAGTACATCTGATATCTAATATTGAATTTTAAAAGTGCCAACATGAGGCATAGAATTATACTAATATGTGATTATTTGTTGACAATATGAACTATCTCTCTATCTTCAAATTTTTCGGTTATTTTTTGAAAAGTATAGTGACTAAGATATTTTATAAGACTGATTTCACACATTGAATCTATACTCATTTAATTCACTCTTTGAAGTTGAATTTCCTTTGATTCTTTTTATTATCCTACAATCCTATTCTCTCTTGCTATCCATTAGCTTGTTATTTCAATCCATAACATAAAAGTGATGCTCTCTGTAAGGTTGTCAAAATCCACTTTGTTTTCTATTATATGGATGATTATTCATATTTGCCACAACAATTAGAAAAACACTTTAAAGCACACAACAAAAACAATCTAGATTTTATTGAACTTAATTCTTTGTCCTTCTGTTTGATTTGCTTTCTCATTAAAAAACAATCTAGTAGACAATTCCAAAACTTTTGGAACTGGTTCTTAAACAAGCATTTAGCTAAAACCTATACAGTTTATACAACTTATTACTTTGACCAAGCTTATTTTAAAGACAACTTTGAAGAAAAAAACAACAATATTAATCAGCTTTTATATTCTACAACTTTTGAACAACAGTCTTCTGATTTTAAATACCTAAATCACCAAATTTACATTTAGATTGCTGCCCATCAGCTAGCTAAAACACCCTTTAAAACAGAAAAAGAAAGCTATTAAATCATTCTTGTTTTTAATCTCTTTTCAAATGAATCAGAATATTCTACACAAACAGCTACTCTTAAACTAATAACTAATAATTCTATGTAACAAAACATTCTAATTGCCCTTTAAGGCATACAAATTGCTTTAGAGCAAAGAAACAACACTCTATTACCCTTGTTTAGAAGTAATGCACAAGATCTAATTAAATGGTTGGATGACTTTAAAAAAACTGCTACAGGCAACCAATATTATAATAAATACAAGTTCCAAATTGTTGGTGGCTACCTTCAAGGCTCTCCTACTACTTGGTTCTTACAAGAAACTGATGCTGGTACTTACCAAAAAATCATTAAATGGGCACCAACAAATGCTAAAGAAGAAAACATCTCTTTCACAACCTGGTTTGAAACTAAATTTAGAACTCCTATTTTAATCTCTAAATGGTGTATGGTACTAGAAAAAAAAACCCAAGGTCCTGGTGAAGTGGTAATTGAATATGCCAAAGCCATCAAAAAGTTAATTAAAAGAGTAGACTCTGGAAGAAACTAGACAGAAAAGCAAAAGATTCATTCTTTTACAAAAGGATTAAGAACTGATCTTTCCTATGCTCTTTGGCCTCCCCTAACACTAAAAGACAATCCCACAATGAATATTGTTATTGAACTTGCCCAGAGAATAGAAGATAACCAAAAGATGCATTTGGAATCTATTTTTTCAGTTTTTGCTCTTGCTCTTGTTATGGCTCCTGCTCCACAAATGGCTGCTATCTCTTTTGCCACCCAAACTCAAGACCCAAATGAACAGTTAATAGATAGACTTACAGCAAATCTTGCTTGGCTATTAGAACCATTAGCCCAAGCAGTTATAAACAACCAGCAACCACAAAAATCTAAATTTGAATTACATTTCAATCAGCCTCAGCAGCCCCTTTATCAAAGACAGCAAAATTGAAGCCTATTTGTGTGCTACCACTGTGGATTAACTGGACATTTCTCAAGAGATTGCAACAATCCTCCTTTGCCACTTCCAGTTCTTAAAAACAATAATAATCAAAACAACAGAACTATCAACAACAATATCCCCAATCAAAAACCCAATTATGCCAACATCAATTTCTTTGGAAAGAATCTCTTAATTAAAGCCACTATTTATTAGCTTTTAAACTGGTAGGCACACTTCCAAAGAGTAAGAGTGCAAACCAACCAGAAGAAAACTTCTTTTACATTTTTAACCTAACTGATAATGACCATAACATAAATAAACTAGTAATCAACACTTCTGAATCAACAAAAAAAAAGAAGAAAGCCAAGGTTGATTTTGTTCTAGATCCAAAAAAGCATTCACATCAACTGTTAATAACAATGAGCCATCAAGGGCTAAGGTTTTTAAAAATCTTCCAAAGTTGGAACCTTCAGAGATAGTACAAAAATCTGGTTCTTATTCTGTTTTTAAAAATCTCATAAAAACCCCAGTACACATTATATTTGGCCAACTAATGACTTATCTACAGTTCAGAAAAAATCTTTGCAAATTATTGATTCCAAAAAAAAAGACACCAAAAACCAATAAACATTGTTACCGGAGGTTTTTTGGTCTCTTTTTTGTAATGTTGTTAATACTTGTTTGCTGTAAATTCACGTTTTCTGGATGTGGTTGAATCTCCAGTAACTGAATTTTAATTTCAAATTATCTTTTATAATTTGAACTGCTGGGCTTATAAGTGGAATGGCCAATTCCTTGCCAGTTATTTTATGTAATTACATTGTAGTAAACGTCAACTCTTTCTCAAGAATTGCTTGTCTGGAAGCTCACTAAAAATATGTGTAGTTACTTTGCTGTGAAAGTCAACTCTTCTACAGGAATCTTGTCTGTAGGCTACCCTAATGATTGTAATAAGAAAAGAAAAAAAAAAGAAAAATAAAAGAAATGTAAAAGAAATAGGATTTTATCAAGAGAAACATTTTCAATTCAGGTCTGGAGTCACTAACAGTTTATTGAAATTGGTAGCTAATCAATTTCAAAACGTTAGTTAAGTTTTGGGGATTTTTCAAGTGTAATAATTAAAGAATTTGGTTTTTTGAATTATTTGATATTTATTTCTTTTGTGTATGTAGGAATGGTTCTAAGTGATAAATCTAAGGTAAGATACATTTTTTCGAAGAGAGAAGCTCTTTTTTTATACAACTTGTCGTAACACTATTCTATAAACTTGAACTTTGCTATTTTCTACAATTTTGCTGAACTCAAAATACATTTCGGCGAACTACAAGTTATTTCTGCGAACTATTAGATATTTCAGTGAACTATCAATTATTTTAGCGAATTTCTATAAATTTCAGCGAACTTTTGAATGTTACATAGTTTGGGGTATTACATGATTGATCATCGCAATTAGGTTACATTTGTGTTGTGTACAATTTGGGTTATTAATTAAATGATAATTTTGGACATTTTTGCTAATGTAGTAAGTGATAATTTGAAACGATAATATATGCTAATTAATGATAGGAATTATAAGATAGTTTCATGCTAAATGATATCTCTAATTTTGTCTGGTAACAACATCCTTACTAAGCTAAACTTGCTGACAACAGCAATGTCACTCTTCTGATTTGCAAAGTCCAAGTGGCTAGTTACTTTATTGATTTGATCCTAGACAGTAGATCATCTGTCAGTGTAATTGCCAAACACTTTCTAGAAGCCATTAGAAAAAAGATTAATAAACCTTCTATTCAGTCTATAACCAATGTACATGATGACAAAAAGAAAAACCTGAGCATAGCCAAAGCTGTTTCTGTTCACATCAATGGCATCAGCATTAAAACTGACATGAAAGTATTTAAAACAAAAGAGTACACCATAATTGTTGGCAATAAGTGGCTCAAGAAAGCCAAAGCATTACTTGACTATGAACTTTGTGAGCTAACCATCAGATGTGGTGAAAAGCCCATTGTGGTTAAATGCTATTATTGGACAACTCCTCCAGTACCCAAGCAAAACCAAAAAAAAAAACAATCAAATGAATCAAATGATGATAAGAGCAATAAAAAAGAAAATCAAGAAGAACAAAAAAAACTGCTGAACTCACTTATACTATTTTTACCAGCAATGACAAGCCACTAGACAATATTAAAGCTAACAAAGAAGAAATTATGATAAATAACAAGCTAATTTGCTGGCCTTACTATGATATTTTCAGAAAAACTTTTGATAGAAAATCTGACAAGAAAGCAAAATACAGTTATTAATAACATGGTTTTTGTGCCAGATATTGGTGCAATAAATCTTTGTATTCTCCTAGTGATAAATGCAAGTTCTGTCTGATCTATTACAAAAATTAAGAGCCAATTAGTTTAATACCCAGAAAAGAACTAAAAGAAGTATAAAAGTCTTTTAAGAATGAACCACCTAAAATCCAATTACTAGTTGTAGAACAAAGAAAATCTTCCTCTAAAGAAAAAAAATGGACATTGAAAATCTGTTGGCTAAAAATAGCCCATTATCTCAAAAGAAGATAATACTTCTGAATGAACTCATGTAATATAACACACTATCACCACCAAAGAAACTTGTCCCATCTATTTGAAGCCTTATCAATCTAATTAACACAATAATGAATTCATTAAAAAAAAAATAAACTGGATAAAAGATCTTAGATTCATACAAAAAACCAAAAGTAAATAGGCTTTCCCAATTGTAGTAGTATTCAAGAAAGGTAGAACCCTATGCTTTTGTGTTGACTACTGCCAACTAAATGCCATTACTATAAGAAACATGTATCTACTTTCCAAAATTGATGCAATGCTAGATAAATTCAATGGTGCTGCTTTCTTTTCAATTATTGACTTAACTGCTAGATTCTAGCAAGTAAAAATGAATTCAAAAAGCAGAAAAAAAACTGCTTTTATTATCAAGTATGGCACTTATGAATTCACAGTTATGTTTTTTGGTCTTACTAATGTCCCTCCCATCTTTTAATGCCTAATAGACAAAGTGTTTAAATCAGTAAAAGAAAACTTTGTTTAGTCTACTTAGATAACATAATAGTCTACTCAAAAATCTGGAATAAATACCTTAAACATTTACAGAAGGTTTTTGATCTGCTCAGAAATGCTGGCCTTAAGATCAACCTAATCAAATCTTTTTTTGGATGTCAATCCACCCAGTTCTTTGGTCATTTTATTACAAAAGATGGAATCTTCCCTAATTCAGCTAAGATTAAAAAAGTCCAAAATATTAGACAACCAATAAATGTTTCTGAACTATGCTTTTTTCTTGGTTTGGCTTCTTACTATTGTAAATTTATCAAGAATTTCTCCAAAATCACTTTTCTTTTCAATCAGCTACTCAGAAAAAATGTCAACTACTACTGGGGCACTCATCAACAAAAAGCTTTTGAAATTCTAAAGAAAAAACTTGTTACTAAACCAATCCTTAAGCAATCTGATCTGAACCAATCTTTTATTCTTCACACTAATACATTTGGCTATAGACTTGGTGCTGTCTTTTCACAGAAAGATAAAAATGACAGAAAACATGCTATAGTATATGCTAATAGATCTCTTATACCAGCAGAAAAAAACTATTCAGTTACTAAACAAAGAATGTTTGGTAGTAGTTTGGGCTACTAGTTATTGGGATCAATATCTTCTTGGTGTGAAATTCCTAGTAGTAACAAATCATCAAGCCTTGGTTTGACTGTGCAATAAAAAGAAGCTAGAACACAAACAAATAACTTGTTGGATATTCCACTTGAATGAATTTGACTATGATATTCAACACCATAAAGAAACAAATCATCAAAATGCTAATGCTCTCTTTAAATTTACCATTCAGTGATAGTATAACCTCTCAAATCAAACCAACTTAATTATTAATAACTCCTTCATAAACAAACACAATAATGGACTTGAACAACTATTCTGTCTTAATAGAATTTTTGGGTAAAAGACAATACCCACCAAAATACACTCAACAGCAAAGAGAACATTTGTACAAACAATCAAATAGAAATTTGATTTGCCAGAACCAATTATATAAAAGAAACAGAAAAAATCTTGACTGTTCCCATAAAGTTATCAGATTTGAAAAAAGAGAAATTGTAATATACAATATGTATACTGACCCATTAGCTGAACACTTTGGAAAAACAAAGACAATTCAGAAAACTTTTAGCTTGTTATTATTGGCCTACTTTGGAAAAGAACATTGCTGAATACATTAAAACCTGTAACATCTACTAAAAAAAAAACCCCCCAATCACAAAGAAAATATCTATTGTTATTAGTAGAAATTAGCTATCAATTAGCATGAAATTACTCTTATAATTCCTATTATTAATTAGTATATATTATTATTATTTCAATTATCACTTATTATTTATTCAAATTATCAAATATTATTACTTAATCAATAATCCAATTTGTACTCTAGAAATTAAGATGATCAAATTACACAATACTCTGAACCATTTAACATAGTCAAAATTCGCCGAAATTAATAAAAATTGGGCGAAATAATCAATAGTTCAGTAAAATAACTTGTAGTTTGCCAAAATGTATCTTTAGTTCACCCAAATTGTAGCAAAAAGAAAAGTGCAAGTTTAAAGACTAGTACTACAACAAGTTATATAAAAGAAAAGCTTCTCTCTTCAAGAAAATATATCTTCTCATAGTATCTTATCATAGTACTTTATTTTAGATATCTTAATTAGAACAAATTATCTTTTACACATTTAAATAAAAATTAAATATTCAAAAACCAAATCCTTTGATTATTGCACTTGAAATTCTCTCAACACAACTAACATTTTTAAATTGATTAACTACCAATTTCAGTAATCTGTTAGTGACTTCAAGCCTGGATAGAAAACGTTTTCCTTGTTAGAATTTTACATTTCTTTTATTTTTTTTCTTTTTTTATCATAATCATTAGGGTAGCCTATAGACAAGATCTCTGTAGAAGAGTTGACTTTCACAGCAAAGTAATTACACATTTTAGTGAGCTTCCAGACAAACAATCACTGGAAAAAAGTTGATGTTTACTACAACATAACCACATAAAATAATTGGCAAGGAATTGGTCATTCTACTTATAAGCCCAGTGGTTCAAATTATAAAAGATAATTTGAAGATAAATTCAGTTACTGGAGGTTCAACTACTTCCTGAGAACGTAAATTCACAGCAAATCAGCATTAACAACATTCAAAAAAAGAGACCAAAAACCTCCAGTAATATTTAGTGCTCTTCTATAGAATAACACAGCAATAACAACTTCAAAGTGGCGACCATACTAGACACAACAACTCTAGAGTATTATCAATCAATTTACACCCACTGTAAACAAAGATTCAACATTCTAAACGGAATTGAAATTGTTAAGAAAACATTTTACCAGTATATTGAAAACTGCATTAACAATTATCTTCTTGGAGATTACAACATTTCAGAAGTTAAAAGCAATCTTTACAATAATTTAGTACATTATTCACAGTTGGGAACTGAAAATTTTAACAGTAAAACACTTGCCACTTACTTCCAAGAACTTAATTTTAACATTATCAAGTATTGTGAAAAAACATATCCAGTACAGTTTAAATACTCTATTGACTTTGAATTAGAGACAAAAACAAGCAACAAAGGCAAACAAAAACTGAAACAACACTCAAATACCACTTCAAATACTCCAAAAACACTAAAGACAACTACTAAACACTTACAAACACCTGAACAAGAAACCAGTATCAAATTACCACTTTCTATTACATTATTTCCAATTTCACTTGCTCTATCACAAACATCAAATTCACCACTTAACCATTTCTTCAGACCAGAAGATTATCAGTTACCTAGAAATTCTACTCAACAGCAGAAACCCATATTAACAAGCACCAATATTATTGATTATTTACAAGAAAATGAAAGTAATCATTCAAAAAACTTGGAAAATAAAGAAACTGAATCAAAACAAAAAAAAACTACAGAAAACAAAGAAAAAATAGCAACTGCTTATATTGCAAAGATTTTAAAATTCATTAGTAAAGATAATAATACCAGCCCTCAAGAATTGCTTGACAAAATCCAGAAAGCAGGAGATGCAAATGATTGGAATGCAGCAAGAATGCTTAAAGCAATCTCATACTTTCTCCAAAGAACTACAGGAGAATGGTTTGAAAACTTAGAAAAACCATTTGAAAACTGGCAAGCATTCAAAGATGCTTTCTTACAACAATTCACTAACAACAACACCTCTATCACTTTCTGAAATTGCTTTCACAATATCAAGCAAGAAACATCTGAAACTGTTATAACCTATCTTAGAAGATTAAACAAACTTCTTCAACAAATTTAAAAATTGGAAACCAATGAATACTATTCCAATGCCCAAATTCTAGATTAATTCATAGCAGAATTAAAAGACAAACTCATTAAAAAAATTTGTCCACATGCTCCAGAAAACCTAACTACAGCCATTAAACATGCAAAAAACTATGAAATAGCAATAGAAAAAGCAAACCACACCAAACTTGTCAACCTAGCTATTGGAGAAACCAGCTCAGCAGCTGAAAAAAAAATAGACCAATTCACAAAAAAGGTTGAAAACTACTTTACAAACCAATAACAACAACAGCAGCAACCACAAAGATATCAACCATCACAATAATGCAACCAAAACAATTTTGGATCACCATCCAACAACCAATCTCAAAATTGTTATTATTGTGGAATCTCAGAACACTGGAAACGAGATTGCAGGAAATTGCAAAGAAACCAACAAAACAGGAGTAATCAATGTTACTTTTTACCACAACAATCTTATTATCAACCTCTACTATCAACTTATTATTCACCAAGATCACAAAATCAAAACAGTTACTATTAACCAGCTCCACAACCAATTCAGCAACAATATTAGCAACCTTTACCAATTCAGCAATATCAAACACCACCCACTTAATAATATCAAATACCAGCCAGAAGATTGGTCCAACAAAACCAATTCACACCACAAAACCGTTTTCTAACAAATAACAACAGATTTAATCACAATAATTAACTAGTTCCTTGAAATTCTGTTCAACAAAGACCCACTCAGTTTTACACTCAACCCAGTTATTTAACAATGCAAGAAGAACCGGATTTTTAATAAACTGCACTTTCTGAAGGTGAAGTTACAGCACCAAAATCAAATCCTTCTAACAATACTATTTCACCAGCCCAAATTGTCCAAAATACCAACCTTTCAGATATATTTCCATTCGAATTTGAAGCAAATGAATTACCATTCTTGCTTAGCAATGCAGCAATTAATGAGCAAAAAGCTATTATTGCTATGTACACTAAAACTACAATAGAAGGAAAACCAATCTGATTAATTCTAGACAGTAAATTCACTGGAAGTATCATCACTTACTAATTAATGCAACAACTCAATTAAAATGTTGACAGACCAGTCCAAACAGTAATTGTTACAGCAGATAGTATAAAAAAGACACCAGTAGAAGAAATTGACAACTTCCTATTCACTATTGATGAAATCACCATTCCAGTTAAAGTTCTAGTTATGGATGCACCCTAATACTAAGCTTTTGTTAAAAATGATTGGCTTCTTAAGGCCAATGCAAACTTAGACTGAAAAACTCAGGAACTAAAAATCTCATACCAAGAACAATACACCATAGTACTTGCTACTTGTAGTACTTTCAACAAATGTTCAAAAAAAGCCCCAGTATTCAAATTTG
This sequence comes from Geosiphon pyriformis, assembly GCA_016748015.1. Lineage (NCBI taxonomy): Eukaryota > Fungi > Glomeromycota > Glomeromycetes > Archaeosporales > Geosiphonaceae > Geosiphon > Geosiphon pyriformis. The sequence continues at coordinate 325,818 of JAAOMT010000352.1, read as the reverse complement.
ATGAAAAAAAAAATGCCACTTACTGAAATCTACATGGCTTTTGAATTAACATCCAATTGGGCTGAAGAAACAGAACAAAAAATTTTTGAAGAAACCAAAGGATGAAAGAAGATTCAGTATTTCACACCAGAACCACAAAAAGAACCACTATACATTTTACTAAAATGCAAGGATTGCAAAAAGAAGCTTTCATCTATGAGAGCCTGTATTTTTTCAGAAGAGGAATATGAAACTTGCACCTGCTATTTCTGCAAAGCATGCCATAGAAAACGATTTGAATCTCCAAAAAGAAGTGGAAAATAGGACAACACATCTTGTCTTACATGTGGAGATATGCTACTAAAAGAATACAACTGAATTGATGTTGCAATGAGAGGAGAAGTATGTAATCAAACCTGTTAATATGCTCTATCAATTTCGAAAAAAGTCAGAAGAGGAACACCATTTGATATAGCATATAACAGTGCTCTCAATAAACTCTATCATTACCTTCATAATGCTGAAATGATTTTTAATTTAACAATAGCATTAATCAATAGAGCCACCCAAGAAGATGTCTGCCAAATGAAAGAAGCTAAATACATTGAGTATACCATAGAATTAGCTGGATTTGATTATAAAGATGAAGTAAAAACCTTATACATATCCAACCAAAGAAGCTCAAATTTAATGATTAGAGCAAATAAACATTCAATTATGTGAAGAATGTGTTATGCTTTGTGATGACCAATAGTGTTTAGAATGCTATGCTCTTAGCATTCTCTTGCCAGATAAGAATAATGAAAATGAAATCGAATTTGGAGTATCTAAACTGGTAAAAAAACTACCAACCACCCCTATTTATTTTCTTAAAAATCAACCACCTCTACAACTTAAATATTTTGACAACTATGGCCAAGGAATCAGACCAGAAAAAGCACACAAAATTGATGCTGAATATGATCTAAGATATTCAAAAAAAGATACTTTGGTTTTCCAACCAAAGTTCTTGACAAAAATCAATTTTAAAATTGCTCTTGAAATTCCACCTAGAGCAATGGTTCAAATTGCATCCAGATTATCATTGGCAAGCAAAGAAATCAACATTAAAAAAGAAATTATAGATGCAGGATATATTGGAAACATTACTATTATGCTACAGAATAAAACGGACAAACCATTAAAAATTGAACATGCTGAAAAAATTGCCCAAGCAATTTACTTACCCTTAATCAATATTTCGGGTTTACAATCAGTTAAAAACAGAGAACAATTGGGAAAAAGTAAAAGAAAAACTCAAGATTTTGGTTTAATTGGATGATTTACAGTGCCAGTAAACATAGCTCTCAATACACAGAATGAATCTTACCAGATTTTTCAACTTCTTCAACCAATTACTATTTTATCTTTTGGAAAATATCATGAAATTTACACCCACCACTACCCAACAAATCTTTGAATCCAATGAATGAATCTGTTTAAAGCATGAAATCTCAATCTCAAATGTTTATATCCTCAATGGAATGAAAAAATTTTGAGTTATATTCTACAACCCCAATAATTACCCTATTGTCTTATTGAATAAATTAGAGATTAAAATCATACACAGCAATATCTTCCAAGATGAAAACTCTCAAATTGTCTTAAATTTCATCAAAATTATAAGACATACACTATTTCCAAATCCAAACATTATTTCTACTACTGAAAACTACCACCTGTTGGAAGAAAAACTCTCTTGAATTAACATGAGTTCCTTAGAACCCCAACAACAAAGACAATTAAAACAACTGATAACTGAATTCGCTAACATATTTGCAAAAAACAACAATGACTTTGGAAAAACTGATATTGTTCAACATCAGATCCACACAGGAAATGCTCCACCAAAATGTCAACAAGCTTATCAAATACCACTTGCCAGCCACCAATTCATTAAGAAAAAAGTGCAGAGAATGCTCAATAATAGATTAATTTAACCATCAAAAAGTCTTTGGGCCTCACCAATAGTTCTTGTTAAAAAGAAAAACAGAAAAATCAGATTCTGTATAAATTATCATCAGCTCAACAACATGACAATTGGAAATGCCTACCTTCTTCCAAGAATTGATGATATGCTGAATGCCTTAAGAAAAACCAAGTTTTTCTTAACTTTAGACTTGGAAAGTGAATACTGACAAGTCAAAATGAACCCAAAAAATCGACCCAAAACAGCATTCACTACTTAAGAAAGAAACTATGAGTTCAATGTTATGTCTTTTGAATTCTACAATGTACCAGCAACATTTCAGCAACTTATAGATGTAATATATAAAAGACTCTTATAGCAATTAGTAGTTGTCTATCTTGATGACACTGATGTGTACTTATCAAGCTTTGAAGCTTATCTCATCCATCTGCGAGAAGTTTTTCAATGATTATGGAAAGCAGGATTAAAGTTGAACATTGAGAAATGTCACTTTGAAAAAACAAATTTAATCTTTCTTGGACACATTGTTAGCAAAGATGGAGTCAAACCAAATCCTAGAACAATTAGTGCTGTTAAGAACTTTCAAACACTCAGAAATACTACAGAACTACAAGAATTTGTAGAATTAGCCTCCTACTATCAAAAATTCATAAAAGAATTCTCAGAGATTGCCAAACCACTCAATTATCTTACCAACAAAAACGTGCTATACCAATGGACAGAAGAACAACAAAAAGTTTTTAAAACCCTCAAAACAAAATTAACAACAGCCTTAGTTCTTGCTTATTCAGACTTCAACAAATGGTTTTAACTAGCTACTAATGTTTTACACATAGCTTTTGGTGCCATCTTATCACAATTAGATAAAAATGGCCAAGAACAAATCATTGCTTATGCCAGTAGGACACTCAAACCAACAGAACTCAAATATGGCTCAACTGAATTGGAAGCTGCTGCAGTCATTTGGGTTATTAAACATTTTCAACAATACCTGAAAAATGAAAAAAAATTTGACATTATAACTGACAATATTGGTCTCAAATGGCTCAATAAAAAAAAAACTAAACAAAGTGCCAAACAGTCTCAATAGAATGATTTCTTAACAGACTACAAATATATTGTACATTACAAACTAGAAAAACTACACACCAATGTTGATAGTCTTTCAAAAATGAGACAAGATTAATACCACTAACAATTTCACTACAACTTATCACTACCAACAAAACAACAAAACAACAATAGATACCAGAAATTACAACAATCTTAAGAACTATTTGGAGACTCTTACCATGGTAGAAAATTGGTTTCCAAGTGAAAAACATTGATTACAATACCAATTCAAACAATATTTCATACACCACAACAAAATTTATTACAAAAATCGTAAAAACCCAAACCAACCACTCAGATTAGTACAGAAAAATGAAAAAGAAACAATTCTGTACAACATGCACACAGATCTATCTTCAACACACTTGGAAAAAGATAGAACAATCCAAAGAATCTTTGAACATTATTTTTGGCCTTACATGCAAAAAAACATTTGACAATATGTAGAATCTTGTAATAGTTGTCAAAGAAGAGAAGAAATTCACTCTACAGAACTTTTAAATCCAATTAAAGTTGGACAACCTTTTAACAGAGTTAGAATTGATTTAGTTGGATCATTATTTATCACAACCCAAAGAAATCATTATGTTGCAGTTGCAGTAGATTATCTTACCAAATGGTCTGAAGCTAGAGCCATCCAAAAAGCAAATGCAAAATCAGTAATAAATTTCATCTATGAAGACATTATTTGTAGACATGGATGCTCAATTAAACTTTTATTAGATCAAGAAACACATTTTGTGAACAACTTGATACAAGAAATTTGTGAACAATTCAATGTTAAAAGACCTTTATTATCACCTTATTACTCTCAAACAAATGGATTTGTAAAATGTTTCAACAAAACATTGTGTAAATTTTTAGCCAAAGTCTCAACAGATTTTGAGCAGAAATGGGATATCTTTATTCCATCAGTATTATTAGCATACAGAACACTAAAACAAGATACTACAAAACACACATCATTTGATCTTACTTATGAAAGAACAGCAACACTACCAATTAATTTTACAGTGGAAACATATTCAGTACAACAAATTAATGAAGAAAACTTTCAAGAAATACTCCAAAGAAGAGTCTATACTTTTCTTAGTACATTGAAAGGAAAGAGACACATAGTAGCCACTCACATTGAACACTTTCAAGCTCTACAAAAAGAAAGACATGACAACAAACTGCCACCAATTACCAATGAATTTAAAATTGGGAATTAGGTTCTCTTACACAGAACTAAGGCTGAAAAACAATGAAGTAGAAAATTTGAAAACAAATGAGATGAACTATTTTATATTCACGAAATTCTAGACAATAGATTATACAAGTTAAGACTTGATAACAAAATACTAGCAAAAGTTGCAAATGAAGATAGATTGAAACACTATTATTCCAGAAACAATTTTGAACCATTAATTCTACAAATTGGTACATATTCTCCTTTAATTAATCCTGAAGATATTCTCTGAAATTTAGAACCAATAATCATAATAGAACAACAACCAAACTTAAACACTTAATTCAACATAATATTACAATAATCCTTTTAATAACACACAAAAACAAAAATAGTAAATAATTACAAATAAAAGCCCCACACCCAAAAAATAATTTTTTTTATTTTCTTTTATTATTTAGTTAGTCTTTTTTTATTATGATTATTCTCCGAAATATTCAACAAATATTCTAAAAATTAATGTTAGCTTTGAAAACACTTCCTGACTTATCCATAACAATTAGTAGAAGTCAAATTAATTACATTCAGAAAAAAACCACAGCCCCAATAGTAAATAATTCTCAGAACTATTACCCTTATAGAAAAAAAACAAGAAGTTACTCTGAAAATAGGTTACCAGAACTTTTGAAGCAAGCACTAAAAGAAAACTTTTTAATTGCCTCTATTAACATTCTACCAAATACCACAATTCAACAAAAACTTCTACTATTTCTTAATAAACAAAACAATAAACATACTCTTATATATAGATATTTTCATATTGGAAAAACACTTTATGAACAAAAACTGGAACTTAAAGCAACCAACATTACTCCTAAGACTATACAAAAACAAATTCACAATGAATTCAAGACAACAGCCAGACCAACAAAACACTCATTACAAACTTAGAGCAGCATCTAGACTCTATGATTTATTTAATACTTGTAAAAACGTCTTACAAAATCCAATACTCCACCCAATAAAAATTCAATATATTGGAAAACTCACAGAACTGAAATTTCAACAATTTTCAGACCAAATTATTTCAATTATCTTGAATTACTATCTTAACATCACAGATAGTATTTGAACTTTGATGAAACTCAGTTTTAAGGAGGAGATTATGTTATTAGTAGAAATTAGCTATCAATTAGCATAAAATTACCCTCATAATTCCTATTATTAATTAGCATATATTATTATTATTTCGATTATCACTTATTATTTAATCAAATTATCAAATATTATTACTCAATCAATAATCCGATTTGTATTCTAAAAATTAAGATGATCAAATTACACAATACTCTGAACCATTTAACATAATCAAAATTCACTGAAATTAATAAAAATTGGTCGAAATAATCAATAGTTTAGTGAAATAACTTGTAGTTTGCTGAAATGTATTTTTAGTTCATCCAAATTGTAGCAAAGAGAAAAGTACAAGTTTAAAGACTAGTATTACAACAAGTTGTATAAAAGAAGAGCTTCTTTTTTTAAGAAAATATATCTTTTCATAGTGTTACGAGTTGGAGTAACAAGCTAATGGATAGCAAGAGAGAACAGGATTGTAAGGTAATGGAAATAATCAAAAGGAATTCAACTTCAAAGAGTGAATTGAATAAGTATAGATTCAATGTGTGAAATCAATCTCATAAAATATCTTAGTTACTATTTTTTTCAAAGGGTAACTGGGGAATCTGAAGGTAGAGAAATAGTTTGTACTGTCAACAAATGATTACACTTGGTATAATTGTATGTCTCATATTGACACTCTTAGAATTTAATATCAAGTATCAGATGTGCTCTTCAGTCACGTTTTATTCAATAATCTTCAAATGCTATACTTATACATTTCAGGAAAAGAGTAGATAAATGCCAACAAGTAATCTTTTATTTTTTAAGATGTTCAGATACTTAAAGGTAAGGAAAGGAAAATTAGCAATAAAAGAAAAATTGAAATGAAAGTTGTTATTTTATTTATTTGATTTTCTTGATTTCTTCATGCTTTTCTACAGCTAAGAGATTCATTGCTTATATAATTGTCAAAAGTGATTAATGATCAGGTTAACAGTCAGATCATTGATCAAGTCAATGATCAATTTCTAAAAATAGAGTGACTAATTTATGTGACATCAATGGCTAATAAATGTAATAATTAATAAAAAGTATAGATTTCAACTGTAACATTATCCTCTCCAAAGAGATTGAGCTCCAGCAAAATCAAGCTATTTATTGTGTAATCTATTGGAAAAGTTTTATCTAACTCAAAGCTAACTAGTTTGTTAAAGTCTTTTGTGGATAAGATATATAACACTTGAGGCAAAATGAGTTTTGTATTCAAGAGACCAAATTTTTGTATTAGAGTTTTGGCTTTTTTAGCAATAATTAAAACTCTTAAAACATTTAACCATATAATGCCCAAAATTTCTGCCTGTATCTTTAAAGTTGTTTTCTTCATAAGTTTCATATCCTCTATGATTTTATCAAGGTAACCATTGTTACCAAATGAAATTAGAGATATTATTTAGCATAAAATTATCTTATAATTCCTATTATTAATTAGCATCGTTTCAAATTATCACTTATTACATTAGCAAAAAATGTCCGAAATTATCATTTAATTAATAACCCAAATTGTACACAACACAAATGTAACCTAATTGCGATGATCAATCATGCAATATCCCGAACTATGTAACATTTAAAAGTTCACCGAAATTTATAGAAATTCGCCAAAATAATTGATAGTTCACCGAAATATTTAATAGTTTGCAGAAATAACTTGTAGTTCATCAAAATGTATCTTTAGTTCAGCAAAATTGTAGAAAATAGCAAAGTTCAAGTTCATAGAATAGTGTTACGACAAGTTGGATAAAAGAAGAGCTTTTTTCTTCAAGAAAATATATCTTACTTTAGATTTTAACAATTAGAATCATCCTTTACACACAAAAATGAAATAAATATCAAATAATTCGAAAAATCAAATCCTGAATTATTTCACTTTTGAAATTAACTAATTCCTACTAAACAGTTTGAAATTGATTAGCTACCAATTTCAGTAAACTGTTAGTGACTCCAGGCCTGGATAGAAAACGTTCCCTTGACAGAAATTTTATTTCTTTTATATTTCTTTTATTTTTCTTTTATTTTCTTATTACAATCATTAGGGTAGCCTACAAACAAGATTCCTGTAGAAGAGTTGACTTTCACAACAAAATAACTACACATTTTTAGTGAGCTTCCAGATGAACAATTCCTGGGAAAGAGTTGATGTTTACTACAACGTAACACCATAAAGCTTTAATTGCCTTCCATATAACAAGTTTTTGTCTATGGATAAAATTTTCTGGAGTGTTTTTCCAATTGTATTGGAAGGTAGGAGTATAGCTGCTGTTATACTTTTCAATAGATATTTATTCATTTTGCTACCAATTTTTTCTCTTCTGGTAGTAGTTTTCTTTGGTCTAATAACAGTATGTATTCCACTGTTATTAGTTATGGTGGTTTGTTTTCCAATGGTCAAAGTAACATTTGGATAGTTTTTGATCCAATACTCATGGAGAGTATAGAAGGCATTTTGAATGTTTTGATTCAGAAAATAATTGTTTATGTCAATTGAAGATATCTCTGTTTTGAGAATAGTGCATTTATTTACACTTGATTTTTGCTGATCATTTGGGTTAGTATTATCACAACAAACAGCCAATCAGGTCGTTTATAATATTTTTTGAGTCGTGTACCATGGATAGGACAATCATTGAAAATTGTTCTGAATTGATCTTGAAAAATATAAGAACCATTGTTTAAAACTTTGTTGACTATAAAAGATCTTTTCCATCAACTAAAAAATTTATCATTATAAACATTGTCTCTGTCTGAACAGTATTTTAGTACCAAGTTACCAACACTTAAAAAAAGTGTTTTATAGGTTTTCTTTCTCTTAAGCTTTTCTTGGAACTGTTTTATCTTTTCAAAAGCAATTATTTATGCTTCTACCAAGGAGTTAAGAATAGTACCAAGTTTTTTTTGCAAAATGTCTTTGTAATTTCCTATTGTAATCTCTTTAAAGAGTATTGTTTCAATATTAGTTTCTATTGGTAGTGTTGCTATGCATTCATAGAGCAGATAAAAAGGTTCATAACTTGTTATGTTATGATTCACAGTTCTATAAGCAAACAAAGCTGAAGGCAGTATTTTGTCTCATAAGTTTGTTTTTTTACTGGTTTTGGCTAGAGTTTTACATAGTGTTTTATTGAAATATTCCACTAGACCATTTGTTTAGGGGTAATAAAGAGAGAAAAATTTATAATGTATTCCCATTTTTCTACAAAGTTCTTCAACCAGTGTACTGAAAAAAGCTCTTTCTCTATTAGATAAGAGTTTTTTGGGACAGCCATGATGGCAGATGATATTTTCATAAATAAAATTAGCTATTGAGACTGCTTTTTGGTCTGGAGTGGCTTTTACTTCTACCCACTTTGTAAGATAGTCAATAGCTGTGATAATGTATCTGTTGCCATCAGGAATTATTGTTAAGGGTCTAACAACATCTATATCAATTCTGTCAAATGGTTGACCAACAGAGATTGGATGGATATCTTCTTTACAATTGGGTTTTCCTCTTCTTTGGCAGATATCACAGGTTTTTATGTACAAAGCAATGTCTTTTTTCAAGGTAGGCTAATAATAGTGAGCTAAAGTTTTCTGAATTGTTTTTGTTTTTCCAAAGTGTCCAGCTAAAGGGTCTGTGTGCATGTTGTATATCACAATTTTTCTTTCTTTAAATTTGATGACTCTCTGAGGGCAGTCAAGATCTTTTTTGTTTCTTTTATATAATTGGTTCTAGCAAATCAAATAGAAATTTGATTGCTTGTGCAAATGTTCTCTTTGCTGTCAAGTGTATTCTGGTGGGTATTGTCCTTTACCCAAAAATTCTATTAAGGCAGAGTAGTTGTCCAAGTCCATTATCATGTTTGGTTGTGAAGGAGTTACTAATAATTAAGTTGGTTTGGTTTGGAAAGTTGTACTATCACTGAATGGTAAGTCTAGAAAGAGTGTCAGCATTTTGATAATTTGCTCCTTTGTGGTGTTGAATATCATAGTCGAATTTATTCAAATAGAGTATCCAGTAAGTTATTTGTTTGTGTTCCAGATTCTTTTTATTGCACAGCCAAACCAAGACTTGATGATCTGTTATCATTAAGAATTTTGCACCAAGAAGATATTGATTCCAGTAACTAGTAACCCAAACTACTGCTAAGCATTCCTGTTCAGTAACTGAATAGTTCTTTTCTGCTGGTGTAAAGGATCTACTGGCATATGCTATGACATGTTTTCTGCCATTTTCATCTTTCTGTAAAAGGACAGCACCAAGTCCATAGCCAGATGTATCAGTGTGGAGGATGAAAGATTGGTCCAAATCAGGTTGCTTGAGAATTGGTTCAGTAACAAGTTTTTTCTTTAGAATTTCGAAAGCTTTTTGTTGATGAGTGCCCCAGTGATAATTGACATTTTTCCTGAGTAGCTGATTGAGAGGAAAGGCGATTTTAGAGAGATTTTTGATGAATTTGCAATAGTAAGAGGCCAAACCAAGAAAAGAGCATAGTTTAGGAATATTTATTGGTTGTCTAATGTTCTGAACTTTTTCAACTTTAGCTGGGTCAGAGAAGATTCCATTTTTTGTAATAAGATGACCAAGGAACTGGGTGGATTGGCTTCCAAAGAAAGATTTAATTGGGTTGATTTTAAGATCAGCATTTTTGAGCAGGTCAAAAACCTTCTGTAAATGTTCAAGGTGTTCATCCTATGTTTTTGAATATACTATTATGTTATCCAAGTAAACCAGAACAAAGTTTTTTTTTACTGATTTAAACACTTTATCCATTAGGCATTAAAAAGTGAAAGGAGCATTGGTAAGACCAAAAGACATGACTGTGAATTCATAGGTGCCATATTTGGTAATGAAGGCAGTTTTTTTTCTGCTTTCTGGATCCATCTCTACTTGCCAGAATCCAGCAGTTAAGTTGATGGTTGAGAAGAAAGCAGCACTATTGAATTTATCTAGCATTGCATCAATCTTGAGAAGTAGATACATGTCTCTTATAGTGATGGCATTTAATTAGTGGTAGTTAACACAGAAGTCTAGAGTTCTACTTTTCTTGGATAGCACTACGACTGGAAAAGTCTATTCACTCTTGGTTTCTTGTATGAATCCAAGATCTTTCATCTGGTTTTTCTCTTTTTTGATAAACTCATCATTGCATTAATTGGATTGATAAGGCTTCAAATGGATGGAGTGAGTTTCTTTGATGGTAATAGTGTGTTGTATCATATGAGTTCATCTAGAGGTGTTACTTTCTTTTGAGATAACTGGGCTATTTCTAGCCAATAGATTTTTGATGTCCACTTTTCTTTCTTCAGAAGAAGGTTTTCTTTGTTCTATAGCTAGTGATTGGATTTCAGGTGGTTCATTCTCAAAGGACTTTTGTACTTCTTTAAGTTCTTCTTGAAGTATCAAGCTAATTGGTTCCCAATCTTTGTAATAGATTAGGCAGGACTTGCCTTTATCACTAAGGGAATAAAAAGTTTGTTGCACCAGCATCTGGCACAAGGGCCATGCCACCAATAACTGTATTTTGCTTTCTTGCCAGGTTTTTTGTCAAAGGTTCTTTTGAAGATATCATAGTAGGGCCAGCAGATCAGCTTGCCATTTATTATGATTTTTTCTTTGTTAGCTTTAACGTTGTCTAGTGGCTTGCTATTGCTGGTAAAAATAGTATAAGCAAGTTCAGCAGTTTCTTCTTGTTCTTTTTGATTTTTATCATCACTCTCATCATCATCTGATTCATTTGATTGTTCTTCTTCTTGGTTCTGTTTGGTTACTGGAGGAGTTGTCCAATAATGACATTTAACCACAATGGATTTTTCACCACATCTAATGGTTAACTTACAAAGTTCATAGTCAAGTAGTGCTTTGGCTTTCTTAAGCCACTTATTGTCAACTATGATGGTATTCTTTAGCTTCAGAAACTTCCATATTTGTTTTAATACTGATGCCATTAATGCAAACAGGAATGGCTTTGGCTATGCCCAAACCTTTTTTTTTATTACCATGTATATTGGTCATTAATTGTGTAGAAGGTTCATCAATTTTTTTGCCAATTGCTTCTAAAAAGTGTTTGGCAATGATGCTAACAAATGATCCACTGTCCAGGATCAGATCAATAAAGTAACCAGCCACTTGGGCTTTACAGATGAGAGAGATAACATTACTGTTGTCAGCAAGTTCAGCTTGGTGTGGACACTTGTTGGTCTTTGGTGTTTTTTTCTTTGGAATTAGTAATTTGTGGAGGTCTTTTCTGAATTGAGGATGGGTCATTAATTAGCCAAAAGTAATGTGAACTGGAGTTTCTATGAGATCTTTGACAACAGAATAAGGGCCGAATTTTTGTACTATTTCTGGGGGTTCCAACTTTGGAGGATTCTTGAAAACTTTGGCCTTTGGTGGCTCATTGTTATCAGCAATTGATTTGGATGCTTTGTTTGAGTCCAAGACGAAATCAACCTTGGCTTTTTTTTTTTTCTGGTTAATTTAGAGGTGTTGATTGCTAGTTCATTTATATTATGATTATCATCAGTTAGGTTAAAAACATAAAAGAGGTTTTCTTCTGATTGGCTTGCACTCTCACCCTTTGAAGGTGCGCTTACCAGTTTAAAGGCTGATAAACAGTGGCTTCAACTAGGGGATCCTCTTCAAAGAAATTAATGTTGGCATGATTGGATCTTTGATTAGGAACATTATTATTGTTGGATCTGTTATTCTGGGTATCATGATTTCTAAGAACTGAAGAGGGCAATGGAGGATTGTTGCAGTCTCTGGAAAAGTGTTCAGTTAGTCCACAATGATAATACACAGATGGACCATGATTTTGTTGTCTTTGATATGGTGGTTGTTGGTGCTAATTAAAGCGGAGTTCAAATCTGGGTCTTTGGGATTGCTGGTTGTCTCTAACTGCTTGGGCTAATGGTTTTAATAGCCGAGCAAGGTTAGTAGTAAGTCTGTCTATTAATTGTTCATTGGGATCTTAAGTGTAAGTGACAAAAGAGGCAGCAGCTATTTGTGAAGCTGGAGCCATGGCAAGAGCAGGAGCAAAAACTAAAAGAGTAAATCCTAGATGTATTCTTTGGTTGTCTTCTATTCTCTGGGCAAGTTTAATGGCCATATCCATTGTGAAATTATCTTTTAGGGCCAGGAGGGGCCAAAAAACATATGATAGATTAATTCTTAGTCCTTTTATGAAAGAATGTATTTTCTGTTTTTCTGTCTAATTTTTTCCAAAGTTTATCTGTTTAATGAGTTTTTTTATTGCTTTGGCATATTCTGTCACAACCTCACCAGAGTCTTGAGTTCTTCTTTCTAATTCCATATGCCATTTGGATATTAAGATAGGAGTTCTAAATTTTATTTCAAACTGGATAGTAAAAGAGATGTTGTCTTCTTCAGCATTTGCTGGTGCCTATCTAATAATTTTTTGCTGAGCATTGGCATTGGTTTTTTGTAAAAACCAAGTGACAGAAGAGCCTTGGAGGTAGCCACCAACAATTTGGAACTTGTATTCATTATCATATTGGTTTCTGTGACAGCTCTCTCAAAATCATCCAATCATTCAATTGGATCTTAGGCATCATTTCTGAATAATGGTAATGAGGTGTTGTTTCTTTGCCCTAAAGCAGTCTGTATACTTTGGAGAGCGATCAGAATGTTTTGTTGCAGGGGATCTTAAGTCATTGGTTCAGATATAACTGTTTGTGTGGAGTGTTCTGATTTACTTGAAAAAAGATCAAAAACAAAAGTGGTTTGATAACTTTTTTCTTCTGTTTCAAGAAGAGTTTTAGTTGATTGATGGGCAGCAATCCAAATGTGGATTTAATGATTCAGATATTCGAAATTAGGAGACTGTTGTTTAAAGGTTGTAGAATATAAGAGCTGATTAATATTGTTGTTTCTTTCTTTAACATTGTCTTCAAAATAAGCTTGGTCAAAGTAATAGATTGTATAAGCTGTATAAGTTTCAGCTGAATGCTCATTCAGGAACCAGTTCTAAAAGTCTTGGAATTGTCTGCTGGATTGTTTTTCAATGGGGAAGCAAATCAAGCAGGAGGGCAAAGGATTAAGTTCAATAAAGTTTAGATTGTTTTTGTTGTATGCTTCAAAATGTTCTTTTGATTGTTGTGGCAGGTATGAATAATCACTTATACAATAGGAAACAAAGTGGAATTTGATAACCTCACAGGGAGCACCACTTTTATGTTATAGGTTGAAGTAACAAGCTAATGGATAGCAAGGGAGAACAAGATTGTAGAGTGATGGAAATAATTAAAGGGAATTCAACTTCAAAGAGCAAATTGAATAAGTATGGATTCAATGTGTGAGATTAGTCTCATAAAATATTTTAGTCACTATTCTTTTCAAAGGGTAACCAGAGAATCTGAAGGTAAAAGGATAGTTCATACTGTTAACAAATAATCACACTTGGTATAATTCTATGTCTCATGTTGGCACTCTTAGAATTCAATATCAAGTATCAGATGTGCTCTTTAGTCACATTTTATTCAATAATCTTTAAATGCTACACTTATATATTTCAGAAAAAGTGTAGGTAAATGTCAACAAATAATCTTTTATCTTTTAAGATGTTCAGATACTTGAAGGTAAGGAAAGGGAAATTAGTGATAAGAGAAAGATTAAAATGAAAGTTGTTATTTTATTTATTTGATTTTCTTGATTTTTTAATGTTTTTTACAATTAAAAGATTCATTGCTTATATAGCTGTCAAAAGTGATCAATGATCAGATTAATGACTAGGTCAATGATCAGATCAATGATTATTTTCTAAAAATAGAGTGGCTAATTTATGTGATATCAATGACTAATATATATGATAATTAATAAGAAGTATAGGTTTCAATCATAACAATAGTATCTTATCATAGTACTTTACTTTAGATATCTTAATTGAAACAAATCATCTTTTACACATTCAAATAAAAATTAAATATTCGAAAACCAAATTCTTTGATTATTGCACTTGAAATTCTTTTAACACAACTAACATTTCGAAATTGATTAGCTACCAATTTCAGTAATTTGTTAGTAATTCCAGGCCTGGATAGAAAATGTTTCCCTTGTTAGAATTCTATTTCTTTTACATTTCTTTTATTTTTCTTTCTTTTCTTATTATAATTATTAGAGTAGTCTACAGATGAAATTCCTGTAGAAGAGTTGACTTTTACAGCAAAGTAACTACACATTTTAGTAAGCTTCCAGATAAGCAATTCCTGGAAAAAAGTTGATATTTACTACAACGTAACTACATAAAATAACTGGCCATTCCACTTATAAGTCCAGTAGTTCAAATTATAGGAAATAATTTGAAGATAAATTCAGTTACTGGAGGTCCAACTACTTCCTGAGAATGTGAATTTACAGCAAATCAGCATTAACAACATTCAAGAAAAGAGACCAAAAACCTCCAGTAATACCATCCAATCTCTGTTGGTTAACCATTTGACAGAATTGGTATAGATGTTGTTGGACTTTTAACAATAACTCCTGATGGCAACAGATATATTATCACAGCTACCAACTATCTTACAAAGTGGGTAGAAACAAGAACCACTCCAAACCAAACAGCAGTCTCAATAGCCAATTTTATTTATAAAGATATCATCTGCTATCATGGCTGTCCCAAAGAACAATTTATTTGATAGAGAAAAAGCTTTTATCAGTACACTGGTTAAAATACTTTGTAGAAAAATAAGAATACATTATCTTTTCAATAAAACACTATGTGAAACTTTAGCCAAAACCAGTAAAAAAACAAATATATAAGACAAAGTACTGTTTTCAGCTTTGTTTGCTTATAGAACTGTAAATTATGACATAACAAGTTATGAACTTTTTTATTTGTTCTATGAATACATGGCAACACTACTAATAAATATTGACATTAAGACAATATCTTTTGAAAAAATTACAATAGAAAATTACAAAGACATTTTGCAAAAAAAACTTGGTACTATTTTTAACTTCTTGGTAGAAACACAAATAATTGCTTTTGAAAAGATAAAACAGTTCCAAAAAAAGCTTAAGAAAAAAAAACCTATAAAACATTTTCTTTAAGTATTGGTGACTTGATATTAAAATACCATTTAAACAAAGACAATGTCTATAATAATAAATTTTCTAACCAATGGAAAGAACTTTTTATAGTCAACAAAGTTTTGAACAATAATTCTTATATTCTTTAAGATCAATATAGAACAATCTTTAATGATCATCTTGTTTATAGTACACAACTCAAGAAATATTATAAATAACTTGATTGATTGCCTATTATAGTAATACTGATCCAAATAATCAGCAAAAATTAAGTATAAATAAATGCACCATTCCCAAAACAGAGGTATCTTTAATTGACATGAACAATTATTTCTGAATCAAAACATTCAAAATGTTTTCTATACTCTCCATGAATATTGGATCAAAAACCATCTAAATGTTTTTTTGACCATTGAAAAACAAACCATTATAACTGATAACAGTAGAATACATACTGTTATTAGACCAAAGAAAACTACTACCAGAAGAGAAAAAATTGGTAGCAAAATAGATAAATATTTGTTAGAAAGTATAACAGCAGTTATACTCTTACCTTCTAGCACAATTAGAAAAACAATCCAAAAAATCTTGCCTATAAACAAAAATTTGTTATATAGAAGGCAATTAAAACTCTATGATCACTTTAGAGAAATCATAGAAAATATGAAACTCATAAAGAAAACAACTTCAGAGATAAAGGAAAAAATTTTGGGTATTATATGGTTAGATATCCCAAGAGTTTTAATTAATGCTAAAAAAGCCAAAACTCTAATACAAAGATTTGGTCTCTTAAATACAAAACTCATTTCACTTTAAGTATTATATACTCTATCCACAAAAAACTTCAATAAACTAGTTAGCTTTGAGTTAGATAAAACTCTTTAAATAGATTACACTATGAATAACTTGATTTTACCAGAGCTCAATCTCTTTGGAAAGAATGATATTATGGTTGAAATCTACACTTCTTATTAATTATTACATGTATTAACCACTAATGTCATATAATTAGCCACTCTATTTTTAGATAGTGATTATTAACTTGATTAATAACCTGATCATTAACTTAATTATTGACCTGATTATTGATTTGATCAATGACCTGATCATTGACCTGATCATTAATCTGATCATTGATCTAATTATTGATTTAGTTGTTAACTTGATCATTGACCACTTTTAATAGCTATATAAGCAATAGATCTTTTAACTATAGAAAAATATATAAGAATCAAAGAAAAAAAAGAAATAAAATAACAACTTTATTTCAATTTTTCTCTTCTTGCTAATTTCTCTTTTCCTATTTTTAAGTATCTAAACATCTTGGAATAAAAAACTACTTGTTAATTATTCTCTATCCTTTTTCTGAAACATGTAATTATAGTATTTGAAAATTATTAAATAAAACATGACTGAAAAGTATATTTGATACCTGATATTGAATTCTAAGAATGCTGATGTGAGACATAGAATTATACCAGTGTGTGATTATTTGTTGACAGTATGGACTATTTTTCTACTTTCAAATTTTTTAATTATCTTTTGAAAAGTATAGCAACTGAGATATTTTATGAGACTGATCTTGTATATTGAATTCATACTTATTCAATTTGCTCTTTGAAATTGAATTCCCTTTAATTTTTTTCATTACCCTACAATCCTGTTCTCTTTTGCTATCCATTAACTTGTTACTTCAATTTGTAACAGTATACTCAAAAATCTGGAATGAACATTTTAAATACTTGTAAAAGGTTTTTAATCTTTTTAGAAATACTGGTCTTAAGATAAATCCAATCAAATTTTTCTTTGGATGACAATCCACCCAGTTCTTTGGTCATCTTATTACAAAAGATAGAATCTTTCTTAATTCAGCCAAAGTTGAACATTAGACAACCAATGAATGTTCTTAAACTATACTCTTTTTTTGGTTTGGCTTCTTACTATGACAAATTTATCAAGAATTTCTCTAAAATCACCTTTTTTTTTAATCAGCTACTCAAAAAAAATATCAATTATTATTGGAACATTTATTAACAAAAAGCTTTTGAAACTTTAAAAAAAAAACTTGTTACTAAATCAATCCTTAAACAATCTGATCTGGACCAACCTTTTATTCTACACACTAATACATCTGGCTATAGACTTGGTGCTGTTCTCTTACAGAAAAATGAAGATAGCATGAAACATGTTATAGCATATGCCAGTAGAATCCTTATATCAGCAGAAAAGAACTATTTAGTTACTGAACAAGAATACTTAGCAGTAGTTTAGACTATTAGTTACTGGGACCAATATCTTCTTGGTGTGAAATTCCTAGTAGTAATAGATTATTAAGCTTTGGTTTGACTGCACAATAAAAAAAAAGCTAGAACACAAACAAATAACTTGCTGGATACTCCACCTGGATGAATTAGACTATGATATTTAACACTGCAAAAGAGCAAATCATCAAAACACTGATACTTTCTCTAGACTTATCATCCAGTGATAATACAATCTCTTAACTAAATCAACTTAATTATTAGTAATAATCTTATAAACAAACATAATAATGGACTTGGACAACTACTTTGCCTTAATGGAATTTTTGGGTAAAAAACAATATCCACCAGAATACACTCAACAGCAAAGAGAATATTTATGCAAACAATCAAATTTCTATTTGATTTGCCAGAACCAACTATATAAAAGAAATAAAAAAGATCTTAATCACCCTCAGAGAGTCATTAGATTTGAAGAAAGAAAAATTGTGATCTATAATATGTACACTAATCCATTAGCTAAACACTTTGAAAAAACAAAAAAAATTCAGAAAACTTTAG
Source organism: Geosiphon pyriformis (assembly GCA_016748015.1). NCBI lineage: Eukaryota > Fungi > Glomeromycota > Glomeromycetes > Archaeosporales > Geosiphonaceae > Geosiphon > Geosiphon pyriformis. The sequence goes on along the minus strand of JAAOMT010000352.1, from coordinate 307,558 downwards.
CTTGCTATTATTAACCTACTTTAAAAAAAGACATTGCTGAGTATACCAAAATCTGTAACATCTGCCAAAGAAAAAAAAACCCAACTGAATGGAAAATATCTATTCAATTTCTGTTGGCCAACTATTTGATAGAATTGGTATAGATGTTATTGGACTCTTAACAATAACTCTTAATAGCAATAGATACATTATTATAGCTACCAATTATTTTATAAAATGAGTAAAAGCAAGAGCCACTCCAGACTAAACAACAGTTTCAATAGTCAACTTTATTTATGAAGATATTATTTGCTGTTATGGCTGCTCCAAAAAACTTTTATTTGATAAAGAAAGAGCTTTTCTTAGTACACTGGTTGAAGAACTTTGTAGAAAAATAGGAATACATCATAAACTTTCCTTTCCTTATCACTTTCAAACAAAAAACCTAGTAGAACATTTCAATAGAACACTATGTAAAACCTTAGCCAAAACCAATAAAAAAACAAACTTATGGAACAAAGTACTGCCTTCAGCTTTATTTGCTTATAAAACTGTGAATTATGATATAACAAGTTATGAATCTTTTTATCTGCTCTATAAACACATGACAACACTACCAATAGAAATTGACATTGAAACAATACTCTTTGAAAAAATCACAATAGAAAATTATAAAAACATTTTGCAAAGAAGACTTAATATTATTTTTGACTCCTTGATAGAAGCATAAATAATTGTCTTTGAAAAGATAAAACAGTTCTAAGAAAAGCTTAAAAAAAAAAAACTTATAAAACACTTTTCTTAAGTGTTAATAATTTAGTATTAGAATATTGTTCAGACAGAGACAATATCTATGGTGATAAATTCTTTAGCCAATAGAAAAGACCCTTTATAATCAACAAAGTTTTGAACAATAGTTTTTATATTCTTTAAGATCAATTTGGAACAATCTTTAATGATTATCTTATTCATAGTATATGACTTAAAAAATATTATAAATGATCTGATTGGTTGCCTGTTGTGGTAATACCAACTTAAATGATCAGCAAAAATTAAGTATAAATAAATATATTATTCCCAAAACAGAGGTATCTTTAATTGACATGAATAATTATTTCCTGAATTAAAACATTTAAAACACCTTCTATACTTTTTATGAATATTAAATCAAAAACTATCTAAATGCTACTTTGACTATTAGAAAACAAACCACTATAACTAATAATAATAAAACACATACTGTTATTAGACTTAAAAAAACCACTATCAAAAGAGAAAAAATTGGTAGCAAAATAGATAAATATCTGTTAAAAAGTATAACAGTAGCTATACTCTTACTTTCTAGCACAATTGGAAAAACAATCCAAGAAATCTTGCCCATAGACAAAAACTTGTTATATGGAAGGCAAATAGAACTTTATGGTTGTCTTGATAAAATTATAGAGAACATGAAACTAATAAAGAAAACAACTTTAGAAATACAGACAAAAATTTTGGACATTATATGATTAGATATTCCAAGAGTTTTAACTATTGCTAAAAGAACCAAAACTCTAATACAAAAATTTGGTTTCTTGAATACAAAACTTATTTTGTCTTAACTATTATATACCTTATTTACCAAAGACTTCAATAAACTAGTTAGCTTTGAATTAAACAAAACTCTTCAAATAGATTATTTCATAAATAGCTTGATTTCATTAGAGCTCAATCTCTTTAAAAAAGATAATATTATGATTGAAACCTATACTATTTATTAGTTATCACATGTATTAGACATTGATATCATATAATTAGCCACTTTATTTTTAGATAATGTTATGGTTGAAACCTATACTTCTTATTAATTATCACATGTATTAGCCACTGATATTATATAATAACCACTCTATTTTTAGAAAATAATCATTAACCTGATTAATGACCTGACCATTGACCTGATTATTGACCTAATTATTGACTTGATCAATGACCTGATTATTGACCTGATTATTGACCTAGTCATTAATCTGATCATTGACCACTTTTAATAACTATATAAGCAATAAATTTTTTAGCTGTAGAAAAGCATGTAAAAATCAAAGAAAAAAAATAAATAAAATAACAACTTTATCTTAATTCTTCTCTTATCACTAATTTTTCTTTTTCTACTTTCAAGTATCTGAACATCTTGGGATAAAAGATTACTTGTTGGTTATTTTTTATCTTTTTTCTAAAATGTGTAATTGCAGTATTTGAAGATTATTAAATAAAATGTAACTAATGAGTACATTTGATACCTAATATTGAATTCTAAGAGCACTGACATGAGGCATAGAATTATACCAGTGTGTGATTATTTGTTGACAGTATAGATTATCTCTCTATCTTTAGATTTTTTAGTTATCTTTTAAAAAGTATAATAATTGAGATATTTTATGAGACTAATCTCACATATTGAATCTATACTCATTCAATTTGCTCTTTGAAGTTGAATTTTCTTTAATTTCTTTCATTATTCTACAATCCTGTTTTTTTTTGCTATCTGTTAGCTTGTTACTCCAACTTGTAACAATAGTGATTATTGACTTGATCATTAATCTGATTATTGACCTAAATATTGAACTAATCATTAACTTGATTATTGATCTAGTTGTTGACCTGATCATTGACAAATTTTAATAGCTATATAAGCAATGAATCTCTTAGCTATAGAAATACATGTCAGAAATCAAGAAAATAAAATAAATAAAATATCAAATTTCATCTCAATCTTTCTTTTATTGCTAATTTCTTTTTTCTTACCTTTAAGTATTCAAACATATTGGGATAAAAGATTACTTGTTGGTTATTTTCTATATTTTCCTAAAATGTGTAATTGTAATATTTAAAAATTATTGAATTAAACATAATTGAAGAGTACATTTAATATCTGATATTGAATTCTAAAAGTGTCAATGTGAGACATAGAATTATACCAGTATATAATTATTTGTTGACAGTATAAACTATTTCTTTACTTTTAAATTCTCTAATTATCTTTTAAAAATATAATAACTGAGATATTTTATAAAACTAATCTTACATATTGAATCCATACTTATTCAATTTACTCTTTGAAGTTGAATTTTTTTTGATTTTTTTTATTATCCTATAATCTTGTTTTTCTTTGCTATCTGTTGTTACTTTTTTTTTGTTAATGTGTAGCCATACCAGATGTTTATTAGTTTATGTTTACAAAATTGTAGTGTTTTCATAAAGCCAGCTTACTCAATAATACAAAAATTACAAGATGTAACTAATCACAAGTGGAAAGCTCTAATTATACACTAATACTATCTTTGCTATCTAATATATTAAACAAATTTAATTTATACATCTTACTCATAATGCCAACAAGCTTATAACTATTCTTAACTATACTATTTATCTACTTAACAGTCTGATCAGAATTGGATTTGATACTGGAAGGCTAATTTTCTCATAAATTTATCATAAGATCAAAAGTGTCATTATAAACAAAATAATTCTTAACATCATTATCATTATTATCAACTATATTATCATTATCTGATACATATTTTAAACAGGCCTGTTCACACTTTTTCTCAAGATGTGTCATTTTTTTCTACATTATAAAAGTAACAGCAGCAAAATCTTTATTTTGCTTAGCCAAAACAGCCACACTTTTCTTTACTAACACATCCATAACAAGTGAAGTAGACAGCAATTTAGTAACCAATACAACCAAAGTATCAACAAGTTTAACCAAAAATTTTATTAACAAAAAAAGTTCACTAAGATAGAATTTCAGAGAAGCCAATCTAGATTTAATAGCAATATTGAAAGCAGAAAAAACAACAGGCACCATGAGTTTTGTAGTTTTGGGAAGACCACCAAAATCCAAGTTTATATTAGCAGCAGCAACAACAGAAGAAACCACAAAGACAGCAGCTTTGACATAAAATTTAGAATTAGCAAATGAAAATTAGAAGACTTTGGGGCCATCAAAAGTGTTGAAAGATAATTTGGATCGAAATAAAAGTAACATCTTGCAGTTTACAGCCAAATAATTCAAGTTTTGACACTTGTGGCAGTGGTAATATCTAGGAGTTTTTTACTAAATATGGCAACCATATAAGGTACCAGTTTTTGACACAGCAATATTCAGAGATTTCAAAGAATCAAAGATAACCACAGCAAAGCATTAACATTAGTATGATTTAGATGAGCAAAAAATGAAACATGTTTGGTCACCAATTTGGGAGACCAAATTACTTATCTCAAAGACAGTACAGCCAAAGAGAAGATTAACCAATTTAGTCTTAAAAGCATTTCTTGAAGAAATAATTTCATTTTGGTTAACAACAAAGAGAATTCTAATACTGTCTTTCCTAACCAAAACAAACCAATAAATAAAAGCAGCAGCAGCAGAAAAAATGTTTTTGAATTAAACCATAGCATATTGTCATAAACCAGCAGGCTTTAACTTAACAGAAATGACAACACCAAAAATGTCAAGAACAGCTTTAATATTATTAAAAGAGGTATTCAAGAGTACATTATGAAGTGTAATTGACAAAAGGGAGGAGAAACAAAGACCACACCAGAAGACTGTGTAATCTTAAGAGTAATTAAAAAAACTTCATTACTAATGACCACTTTGGTAATACTATTTAAACTTTTCTGAGATGCAAATTTCACACAGAACAACTTGACAATATCTTGTAAAACAGACTTAAGCCCAATACAACCAGGCAGTAATTAAAACAAAGAACTGAGCAGGGCCATTTTAATCTTAAATATTGTACCAGATACTAGAGTAGAGGCCACCCATCCAGAGAACCTCTGATAACCATTTACATTTATCCAAGCATCATTATTAGCAGTGCCAGAAACTGAAAAAAAAGCAGTTGATTCTATTTTCATCTAATTGGCCCAATCTTTAAAATCATCTGAAGTAATGAACTGTTTTGCTTCTATGACAGGTAATGATTTGTTAGAGAATACCACATTAGACAATACAGCCAGTAGTTGATCTTGTTCTATTTTAAATGATGTGCTATTGCTGTTGCTGTTGTCATTTATATTAGGAAAAGGGCTGGCTGCTACTGTAAAGATTTTTTCCAAGATCTCATCTGGGATTTGGTGTCACCAAAACAGTTGTAAATGCCTGCTGCTGTTTTTTGGACTTTTTGGCTTTTTAAGTCATTTGTGAAGTAATAGTAGTAATAGTAGTAAGAATGGTGAGAACAGGAAAAACCAACTTGTTAACTGGTCTGTTATTAAAAATTTTTGGGCTTTTTGAAATAGTAAAGACAACACTAAGACTAACTCAAGTGTGTTTTTTGAAGAAACTTTGACAGGTGAAGAACTACCAGCCAAAGATGAAGAAAATAAACCAGAAGCTGTTAAAAGCAGCTTTTCACTAATGTTTTTTAAGAGAAATGTAACCAGAACATTTTATTTAGCTGCTTCAATAACAGAGAGATTCTTTCGTGTTGAAACTTTATTAGTTACTATAGGAAAAGTAATATTTACAACTTTTTTATTCTTAATTTTTGTTATGGTCATAAAAAATAGGAGAGAAAGAGTTTTTTGCTTTAGCTTGTTATTCCAATCTGTAATAACTATTAATAAAAAACAGAGATTTCTTTTCTGAAGAAAGAAAAGTGGACATTAAAAACCTACTGGCTAAAAATAGCCCAGTTATATCAAAAGAAAGTGATACTCTTAGATATACTCATATAATACATTATATTATTACTATCAAAAAACTTGTTCTATCTATTTGAAGCCTTATTAATCCAATCACCACAATAATAAAAAAAATAAACCAGACAAAAAACTTTGAATTCATACAAAAAACCAAGAATAAATAGGCATTTCTAGTTGTAGTGATATTCAAGAAAAATAGAATCTTACACTTTTATGTTGATTATTGCCAATTAAATACCATTATTAAAAAAAACATATATCCACTTCCAAAATTGATGCAATGTTAGACAAATTCAATAGTGCTGCTTTCTTTTTAACTATTGACTTAATTGCTAAATTCTGGCAAGTAGAGATGGATCCAGAAAACAGAAAAAAAACTGCTTTCATTACCAAGTATGGCACTTATAAATTTACAGTTATGTTTTTTGGTCTTATCAATACTTCTTCTTTTTTTCAATACTTAATGGACAAAGTATTTAAATCAGTAAAAAAAAACTTTGTTTTGGTCTATTTGAATGACATAATAGTATACTCAAAAACTTAAGATAAATATCTTAAATATCTACAAAGATAAAAAAAAAACTTTTTCTCTTCTATTTTTTATGACCATAACAAGAGTTAAGAGTAAAAAAGTTGCAAACATTATTTTTTCTATAGTAACTAATAAAGTTTCAACATAAAAGAATCTCTCTGTTATTGAAACAACTAAACAAAATGTTTTGGCTATATTTTTTCTAAAAAACATTAGTAAAAAGCTGTCTTTAGCAGCTTCTGGTTTATTTTCTTTATCTTTGACTAGTAGTTCTTTATCTGTCAAAGTTTTTTCAAAAAAGCACACTTGGGTTAGTCTTAGTATTGTTTCTACCATTTCAAAAAGCCCAAAAATTTTTAATAACAAACCAGTTAACAAGTTGGTCTTTCCTGCCCTTACTACTCCCATTACTACTACTACTACTACTACTACTACTTTACAAATGGCTTAAAAAGCCAAAAAGTCCAAAAAACAGCAGCAGATATTTGCAACTGCTTTGGTGACATCAAACTCCAGATAAAATCTTGGAAAAAATCTTTATAACAGCAGCCAGCTCTCTTTCTAATATGGATAACAATAGCAACAGCAATAGCACATTATTTAAAATGAGGCAAGATCAATTACTGATTGTATTATCTGATGTAGTATTCTCTAACAGATCATTATCTGTTATAGAAATAAAACAGTTTATCACTTCAGATGATCTCAAAGATTGGGCCAATCAGATAGAAATAGAATTAACTACTTCTTTTTCAGTTTTTGGCACTGTTAGTAATGATGCTTGAATAAATGTGAATAATTATCAGAGGTTCTCTGGATGGGTGGCCTCTACTCTAGTGTTTGGTACAATATTTAAGATTAAAATAGCCCTGCTCAGTTCTTTGTTTTAATTACTGCCTGGTTGTATTGGGCTTAAGTCTGTTTTACAAGATATTGTCAAGTTGTTCTGTGTGAAATTTGCATCTCAGAAGAGTCTAAATAGTGCCACCAAAGTGGTCATTAGTAATGAAGTTTTTTTAATTACTCTTAAGATTGCACAGTCTTCTGGTGTGGCCTCTGTTTCTCTTTTCTTTTGTCAGTTGCACTTTATAATGTACCCTTGAGTATCTCTTTTAATGACATCAAAGCTGTTCTTGACATTTTTGGTATTGTCACTTCTGTCAAGTTAAAGCCTGCTGGTTTATGACAATATGCTGTGGTTTAATTCAAAGACACTTCTTTTGCTGCTGCTGCTCTTATTCACTGGTCTGTTTTGGTTAGGAAAGACAGTATTAAAATTTTCTCTGTTGTCAACCAAAATAAAATTATTTCTTCAAGAAATGCTTTTAAAACTAAGTTGGTTAATCTTTTCTTTGGCTGTACTGTCTTTGAGATAAGTAATTTGGTCTTCCAAATTGGTGGCCATACATGTTTCATTTCTAGCTTTCCTGAATCATATTAATGTTAATGCTTTGCTGTAATTATTTTTGATTCTTTGGAATTTCTGGATATTGCTGTATCAAAAACTGGTATCTTGTATGGTTGCCGTATTTAGTGAAAAACTCCTAGATATTGCCACTGCTACAAGTGTCAAGACTTGAATCATTTGGCTGTAGACTACAAGATGTCACTTTTTTTCTACCCAAATTATTTTCCAACACTTTTAATGGCCCCAAAGTCTTCAAATTTTCATTTGCTAATTCTAAATTTTATGCCAAAGCTGCTGTCTTTGTGGTTTTTTCTGTTGCTGCTGCTGTTGATATGAACTTGAATTTTGGTGGCTCCTCCAAAACTACAACACTCATGGTGTCTGTTGTCTCTTCTGCTTCCAATATTGCTGTTGAATGTAGATTGGCTTCTCTGAAATTCCATTTTAGTAAACTTTTTTTGTTAATAAAATCTTTAATTGAATCTGTTAACACTTTGGTTGTATTAGTTACCAAATTGCTGTCTACTTTACCTGCTGTGGATATGTCAGTAAAGAAAAGTGTGGCTGTTTTGGCTAAGCAAAATAAAAGCTTTGCTGCTGTTACTTTCATAATGCAGAAAAAAATGGCACACTTTAAAAAAAAGTGTAAACAAATCTGCTTAGAAGATATATCAGATGATGATGATATGGTTGATGATGATAATAATGATGATAATATTAAAAATTATTCTGTTTATGATAACATCTTTAATCTTATGATGAATTTATAAGAAGATCAGCTTTTTAGTATTAAATCCAATCCTAATCAGACCACTAAATAGATAAATAGTATGATTAAGAATAGTCATAAACTTGTTAGCATTATGAATAAAATGTATGAATTAGATTTGTTTAATACATTAGGTAGCAAAGATAGTACTAGTGTGTAGTTAAGATTTTTTATTTGTGATTAACTGCATCTTGTAATTTTTGTATTATTGGGTAAACTGGTTTTATAAAAGTACTACAATCTTGTAGACATAAATTAATAAACATTCAGCATGGCTACATGTTAACAAAAAAAAATATCTATAAAAAATTTTTGATCTCCTCAGAAATACTGATCTTAAAATTAATCCTATCAAATTTTTCTTTAAATAACAATTTACCCAGTTCTTTGGTTATCTTATTACAAAAAATGGAATTATTCTTGATTCAGCCAAATTTGAAAAAGTTCAGAACATTAAACAATCAATAAATATTTATAAACTACACTCTTTTCTTAGATTGGTCTTCGATTATTACAAATTCATCAAAAATTTTTCCAAAATTGCTTTTTTTTTTAATCAGCTACTCAAAAAAAATGTATTTATTAACAAAAAACATTTGAAACTTTAAAGCAAAAATTGGTTACAGAACCTATTTTTATGCAACCTAATCTGAATCAATCTTTTATTCTCTATACTAATGTATTTAGCTATGGACTTGGTACTGTTCTCTTATAAAAAAATAAAGATGGCAAGAAACATATTATAGTATATACAAGTAAAACACTCTTACCAACAAAACAGAATTATTTAGTTACTAAACAAGAATGCTTAGCAGTAGTTTGGACTACTAATTACTAAGATAAATATTTTCTTGGTGTAAAACTTCTAATAATAACAGATTATTAAATTTTGGTTTAGTTATGCAACAAAAAGAAACTGGAACATAAAAGGATAACTTACTGAATACTTTACTTAGACAAATTTGACTATGACATTCAACATTACAAAGGAGCAAATTATCAGTAATAAATCAATCTTTACAAACCAAACCAACTTAATTATTAGTAATTCTATTTTAACTAAACACAATAATAGACTTAGATAACTACTTTGCATTAATAAAATTTTTGGGAAAAAAACAATACCTATTGAACTACACTTGACAACAAAGAGAATATTTACACAAACAATCAAAATTTTATTTGATTTACCAGAACCAACTTTATAAAAAAAATAAAAAAGATCTTAACCACTCCTAAAGAGTCATTAAATTTGAAAAAAAAGAAATTGTGATTTATAACATGTACACTGATTTATTAGCTAAACACTTTAAAAAAACAAAAACAATTCAGAAAACTTTAACTTACTATTATTGACCTATCTTGGAAAAAAACATTGCAAGTATATTAAAATCTGTAATATCTGCCAAAAAAAAAACACTCCAATCACAAAAAAGATATCTATCTAATCTCTGTTGGTCAACTATTTGACAAAATTGGTATAGATGTTATTAGACTTTTAACAATAACTCTTAATGGCAACAGATATATTATCACAGCTATTGACTATTTTACAAAGTAAGTAGAAATAAGAGCCACTCCAGACCAAACAGCAGTTTCCATAGCCAATTTCATTTATAAAGATATTATCTGCTGTTATAGCTGTTCAAAAAACTTTTATCTGATAGAAAAAAAGCTTTTCCCAATATACTAATTGAAAAATTTTGTAGAAAAATAGGAATATATTATAAACTTTTTTTTTATTATTCTCAAACAAATAGCTTAGTAGAACATTTTAATAGAACACTATGTGAAATCTTAGTCAAAACCAGTGAAAAAAAAACTTATGGAACAAAGTACTGTCTTTAGTCTTGTTTATTTATAAGACTGTAAATTATGACATAACTAGTTATGAACTCTTTTATCTGCTTTATAGATAAATGGCAATTTTACCAATAAAAACTAATATTGAAACAATATTCTTTGAAAAAATCACAATAGAAAAACTCTTTCTCTCCTAAATTTATGATCACAACTAGAGCTAAGAGTAAAAAAGTTGCAAATATTACTTTTCTTATAGTAACTAATAAAATTTCAATATGAAAAAATCTCTTTGTTATTAAAGCAGTTAGACAAAATATTTTGGCTACATTTCTTTTAAAAAAAATCAGTAAAAAACTGTCTTTAGTGGGGTTACCCAAGTAGAAAAACTGATCTGAAATTATGAAAAAACATGACCAGAACGTAACATAACACAGAATAGTACACAATAATGTTAGATAATGCATTATAACTTAGAATAGCACAGAATAATACATTACAATATGGGATAACACAGAATAACACATAATAACACTAGATAACATGTTATAATGTAGAATAAGTAGTAATAACATAGAAAAACAAAGCAATAACAGAAATAACAAAGCAATAGTTAGTAATAATGAAACAATCAGAAGCAATTCTGTAAAACCAAAAGAATGTATAAAAACAAGTAGTTGTAGAAAGTAGAAAAAAAACAGATAGATAGATATGAACTACTAAACAGGAATCAATTATTCATACCTCTTTATTATTTATTATATTCCATATTCATCTTTTAAAATAAATTAATCATTAAGAAATCAGAATCATAAATTCATGTTCTCAAACTTTGTGAAATTTACATGAATTAACCATTGTTTCATATCTTTGTTTTAGAACAGATGCTCTTAGTATAACCACTTCAAACTATTAATGATTTGGACCAATTACTTTTAATTATAATGATTGACAATACTAATTTATTTATTTTTTTATTTTTTTTTCTTTTGTTTTTATTTTTTTTCTTTATTTTTCTCATGTGGAGCAGCAACATAATAAAATTAACTGTCTGAAAATAAACTTCGTGATAGCCTGGTAAAAAAGAGAAGCTCCTCTTAGGTTTTTAGATATTAACATTATCTTGATAGCTTACCAGAAGAACAAAAAGACAACACCAGATCCTAACAACTGTGCTTGTTAGCTTGGAAAAGAAAGCTTATCTTTATAAGAAGTTGCAATTAGCAAGAACCAAAACTCTATGTCTTATAACCAAAGAACTTAACAAATAAATTCACAATCAGTAAAATAAAACATTTAGAGACTAATAATCAAGATTAAGCCACCAGAATTACACAAAACATGCATTACCAATACTTAAGAGCACCAAACATTACTATTTTCTTATCTCACCAAGTTTATCTATAATATTTGGTGCTCCCTATGAGGTTATAAATCTACAGAAACAAAGCACCCCAGAAATTCACAAAAGTGGTAACTATTGGAACAATAAAAAAGGACCACTTCCTATACAGAAAAGCATTATTTCAATACTTCTAAAAAAACCTAGGAATACCAGTAGAAACTGCTTATGCAGAAAGTGATTTTTGTAACTATATCAATGCAAAAATTGACTGCTTATTAGACCATACAACCAACACAGAAAGACTGGGAGAACAAATTCATCAAAGCTTATTAGGGTACTCAATAGCCATAACTACCCAAGCAATCACTAAAACTCTGTGTATAATCAATACAAACATTAAATATTACATGGCAAAACAATTCTTTCAAGTACAACAACCAGTGGAATTTGACTCTGAGAAATATAAAAATGAATCCAACAACCCCACAACTGTCCAAGCCAAGTCCACAATCAACAAAAAACCAAGGTTCCTCTCCCTAAAAACTCCATTATACTATTAGACACCCTAAAGTAAAATTGTATTCAACCCACTCCCAGAAATCCAGTTAGAAACACCACAAACTTCTGGAAATCTACACCTCTGGAGTTAACACAGTTGGACCAAATCATTAGAAGAATATAGATCATTGTTTGAAAATCTTACCTTAACAATTAATAAAACAGATAGAAATATGTTGACATGGGAACCACTACCAACCCAAACCTTGACCAAATCATCAATTACTCTTTTTGAAGAAACAGCTATCCTCCAGCTCATTGGAAAAATTAACAAAGAGAAACAACCAGAATTAGCACCAAGAGAACACTCTAACTTGCAAACACCAAACTCCTTAGCATTAATCAGTAAAACTCCATCTATTTACCAGATCATGGCTTACTAAGATATTGCCAAATAAGAAAAATTTTTTGGTAAAGAAGACAATGCATATACATGAATCGCAGAAGCCAAGAAAACCATTACTGCCAACAATTAAGATGATGATAGAGCCATTCAAGTGTTGCCATTCTTTCTGACTGGAACTGCAGACTCATGGTATCAAAGCCTTGCAAAGAAACCAACCGATTTTACCACCTTTAAACTTGTCTTTCTGTAATACTTTTATGATTCCAACACTCTCATCAAATTACAAAATCAGTTCAATATTATAAAACAAAAAGATCATAAAGCAGTAACCACTTATCTTGAACAATTTAACCAAATTTTTTGTTAAATCCAGGTCATTGAAAGGGACTACTATACTGTGGTGCAAATTCTTAATTAATTTGTCAAAGAATTAAAAAGCAGTCTCCTCCAATTTGTAAGATTCTGCCACTCAACAAACCTATAAGAGACAGTTACTCTTGCTTGTAACTTTAAGTCAGCAGAACAAAAGGCTAATTATACTTAAGCCGTTAACCTGGCTATCAATGAAACATCTGATATTAACACAAAAATAATTCAATTAAGTGAGAAATTAACTTAGAAAATTGAGGGATTTTTAGCTGATACTGTAGAACTTTACCAGCCATCACAATGAAAAGATAGTAATAACAACAGATACCAACAATAACAGAATCATCAGCAACAACAACAATCTTGGAAATCCAATCTCTGCAAATGTTACTATTACCAGAAATCTGGACACATCATCTAGGACTACTATAAGAAAGTAATAGACCAAAATTAAGGAAATCAATATTAGCAACCAAAATATCCTCAAAACATAATATTCTAATACCCTGCACCTCAATATTAACGTCTCAATACTCATAACAAATTCAGTATATCCAGCAACTACTTCAGAACTACTATCAGTCATTGCAGCCAATGGTTCAAGCAGCATTCCAGTACCAAAATCTCATTAATAACCAACCTAAATATTGTGTGATTGATTACAACCAAGAATGGTAGAACCCTAGTGGCAGTCAGATGCTGACTAACAATGTACTATCACAATCTCTAAATTATAGTAATGCCTTATCTCAACCAGCATTAATCAAATACTCTAACCAAGTCTTATATTTTGGTTTTACTGAAAACCAAGATTTTTATAGCTTTACACTTTTAGAAAGGAAAGATGTAAAAGAGACTTTTAACACTTTGAGGCAAAATCAAATCAACAATACTATTCTATCTACCACTATCATTGAAGATACTACTCTTGCTGCTATCTTTCTCTTTAACATTGATGGTCTGAACACAAATAGCTTTTTCAGTAGAGCTGCCATAAATCAAGACAAACCAATTATGGCTCTGTACACTAATGCTAAAGTTGGAAACATAAACATTAAATTAATTCTCAATAGCAGATTAGCAGACAGTATAATAACAAAACAACTCATGAATCAATTAGATCACCAAGTAAATCATGCTGCAACTACTTGAATTATTACTGCAGATGGCAATACCAAAACTCCAATTGGAGAAATTGATAACTTCCTTTTTAAAATCAACAGAATCCAAATTTCTACAAAAGTCCTGGTTATAGAAGTTACACAATATCAAGTTCTCATTAGAAACGACTGGTTGGCCAAAGTCCATGCCACTCTTAACTGGAACATACAGGAATTACAGATCACCTTTAATAGACAACATGCCCAAGTCCCAGTTATGTGTAAATACTTCAAAGTCTAAAGCTCAAAGAAACTGCTAATTGAATTTAAAGACACAACATTATCACCAACCATAGAAACCTATCAAGTTTTGTGAGTGAATAATTTCCAAATAGAGTTACCCCCACCACCAACTTGAGAAAAAAAGGGAAAAAAAAAAGCAGAAGAACTACAATTGGCATCTGCAGACTATTCTGCCCCAAGTTAAGGAAGTCAATGATATCAAATCCTGAAATTAATTTGTGTTGACTGTGAAAAAAAGTTATCTTTTATGAATGCATGTATTAGAAACAACAAGAAATGGCCAACTGCCACCAAACATTACTGCAGACCTTGTGTATTGGAAAGATTTGGCAAACCAAAATGACAAAGCAAATAGAACAATACATCATGTCTTGTCTGTGGTAAGATCCTGTCAGATGAAGGACTATAGAACAATATTTTCAGCAGAAAAAAAATATGCAACAAAGCATGTCAATATATTATCTTGATCAATAATTAGATACAAAAAAAACTTCAATTAATAACGTCTAAAAATAAGCATTATGATAATTGGATGAGTATTTCCACAATAAACATGAGATTTGGAGAATAATGAGTGTGAAAACAGAGAGTGCTACAACCAGAGAATTACTGGAAATCAAAAACAACTTCTTATCCCTTCCAGAACTCGAATATATTATGACTTTTGATGTTTTTGGCAATATTGAAGACAATTCAGAATACTTTCATGAGCATTACCAAAACCTGGTACTAACTAGGGAAGAGCAAAAACAAAGGCTAACTGACCTAAACATAAAACTATATGATTATTGTTTGATTTCTTGCCATTTTCAATACTGTAACAAATGTGATATTATGTTCAATCTGCCTTCAAAAAAACTATATCTGATTACTGAACTACTGGAACCTAAGGTAAAAAAGGAATTAATTACCAAAGACATGTTATTTCAAGATCCAACTGAAGATACTGAAACAGAACAGTATCTTGGATATTCCAACCTATCCAAAGAATTAGAATTAAAATAGTATAGTAACAATGAAAAAAAAATCTGCCCCAAAAAAGCGCATAACACTGATGCTGGTTTTGACTTATAATACTCCAAACAATCACCCATAATTATAGTCCCACATTCTTTTGTAAAAATAGATCTTAAGATAGTGTTAAAAATTTCTGTTAGTACAATAGTACAAGTTGTTTTTTAATCTAGTCTAGCCAAGAAAAAAATTGATGTAAAAGGAGGAATCATCAATGTCAGTTACATGGAGAATATTATAGTAATGCTACAGAACAATTCGAACAAACTTTACAAAATAGAATCACAAAAAAAGATTGCCCAAGCTATCTTTCTACTCCTAGTCAAAATACCTTAATTAATCCTGGTAACAACCCAAAGAGAATTAGGCTTCACTGCTTGAAGAATTCAAAGATTTGGATTAAGTGGAAGAGGAAACATACCAATCAACTTCATGAAAGAAAATAGTGGCCAGGTAAAACTTATCTACATTGATACAGTTATCTCCATCCCCTCTTACTGACAATATATCTTCAAGATAAATCGAAAAATCCAAGATCAAGCCCTATTATTTGAAGCCAATTTTGAAATCTGTTCTCTAGCCAATGTTGCTAACTTATACCTACTGGTCAAAGCTCATAAACACTTCAAAATTCTTATTTATAACTCTACAGAAGATGTAATTGAAATCCCTGAAAGAATTTTCATTGGTTCTATCTCACTGAACATCTAACATCCCAAAAAACTCCAGCCCATTCCAGATTTTGCATAGCTATTCTTATTTTGTGATATTACCTCACAAGTATAGAACTTGTCAAAAGAAAATTACCTGTTTATGCCAGAAAAAATCAACAAACTACATTTGGAAAACCTGAGTACTTTCCAGCAAATGCAATTCAAAGTTCTTTTGAATCAATATGCTAATGTTTTTGCCAGTGAAAATGAATTTAAACACACTGACATTATAAAGCATTAGATTAATATGGGAGACACTTGATCTATTAAACAATAAACTTACCAAATACTCTCATCTAATGACAATTTTATCAAAAAAGAAGTCCAACAAATGCTTGACAATGGCTTAATCAAGGAATTGTTAAGTCCTTGGTCTTTTTTAGTAGTTTTGATTACTAAGAAAAATGGAAAGATACGATTCTGCATGGATTACTGAAAATTAAATAGTATCATTCGAGAAGATAGTTATCTCACTCCTCTTATCTAAGAAATCCTGGACAATCTAGGAAAAAAGAAATGGTTCTTGTTATTAAACCTAGCCAGCAGATATTGGCAGGTCAAAATGAATTTTAAAGATAAAAAAAAATTGGCATTTACCACTCAAGATAAAAACTTTGAGTTTAATGTAATACCCTTTGAACTCTACAATACTTCTGTCATGTTCCAACACCTTATGGATGTTGTGTACAAAAGAATTCTTTGAAAATTAGTTATAGTTTACTTAGACAACACAAATGTGTTCTCTGAAACATTTGATGATCATCTACTGTACTTTCAACAAATTTTTAAATGCCTTTAAAATGCTGGATTAAAACTCAATCTCAAGAAATGTTTCTTTGAAAAAACCAAGTTGAAATTTCTAGGACATATGATTGCAAAGATAGAGTCAAACCCGACCCAAACAAGGTCCAAAAAGTTAAAGATTTTCCAGCCCTAATCAACCTTCAAGAGTTACAAAGATTTTTAGAATTGGCAAGATATTACTGCCAATTTGTCAAAAAGTTTTTAACTATCACAAAACTCCTTTATTACTTGTTGTCCAAATATGTGCTGTACCTATAAAAAAAAGACCAACAGAAAGCATTTGACTATCTTAAACAGCAATTGATTATATTTCCAATTCTGATTTACTCAGATTTCATTAAATAGTTTATTGTCACTACAGACATCTTAAAAAATGTTCTAGAAGCAGTCTTATTACAGATAGGACTGGACAATAGAGAACATCCAATTGCCTACACTAGTTGCAATACTAGTCTAATAGAAAAAAATTACAGCACAACAGATCTGGAATGTCTCACCATTTATTAGACCATACAGACATAAAGATATTATCTTGGCTGCCTTTTGACCTATATACTGATCATAAAAGATTTGTTTGATTATCTAATAACTCACAACTGGAAGAAAAATATGCAAGATGGAGTACTTATCTGCAACAATTCTCACTCAAAGTCCATTACAAAAAAGAATTCAAGAACACCAATGCTAACAGTTTGTCAAAGATACTACAAATCTAATCTTAGACCCATGGACACACTTACTTATTAATAATTATATCAGTATCTATCAACACTACATTTCAAGAAGATATTATCTTAACAGAAACAAAGTATCATATAAAAACAAGCCCGAAATTATTTTATTCAAGACAACCAACTATATTAATAAGAATACCAAAACTGCTCCACCTCATAATGAGTTATAAAAAACAATAAAAAAGAAACTATATTACATAGTATGCATTTTGATCCAATCACAGAACACTTTAACAAAAATACTACTCTCGAAAAAACACTAAATTTATATTATTGGCCAACAATATACAAAAACATTTTCGAATATGTGCTTAATTGTGACTTATGCTAACAAAAAGGAAGAGCAAAATCAACAGAACCACTTCAACCCATTCCAGTTGGAAATCCATTTAATAGAATTGAGATCAATTTGGTTGAATTTCTCTCAATTACATTCCAAGGAAATTATTATATTACTGTAGCCATAGACTATCTTACAAAATGACCAGAAACCAAAGCAATCCAAGTGGTTAATGCCAAAACAGTAGCCAAATTTGTGCATCAAGACTTAATTTGCTGATATGAATGCCTGAAAGAATTATTATCTGATTAGAGAACACATTTTGTTAATAATACACTAACTAAACTAAGCCAATAGTTTGGAATAAAGTGACTCTTATTGTCACTATACTACCCACAAACAAATAGACTGGTAGAACAATTTAACCAAACACTGTGTGAAGCATTAGCAAAAATAAGTCATGAAAACAAACAAGAATGAGACTTATTCATATTTTCTCTATTCTTTGCATACCAAACATTGAAACAAAATATGACTCAGTTCATATCATTCAAACTAGTCTATGAAAGAAAAACTATATTACCAATTGAATAAATGATACCATCATACCCAACAGAAACAATCAATGAAGAGAATTTTAAAGCTATCTTACATCAAAAAACATACTAGCTAATAGAAACATTGAAAAACAATTGAAGAATAACAGCTAACAATATTAGTCATGCTTTAGAATGACAAAAAAAAAGACATGATAACCATCTATCAGAACAACCAATGAAATTTAAGATTGGAGACCAAGTACTATTATATTATACAAAAACTAAGAAACAGTAGAGTGGAAAGTTTGATCCAAAGTGAGATGGTTTATTTTACATATACAAAGCTTTAGGAAATGGAGCTTACAAATTATGATTGGAAGACAAGATTTTAAAAAAAGTAGCACATGAAAATTGGTTAAAAATTTATCATGCAAAACAGGAATTATCATCATTAATACCTCAGCTAAGAACACAAATTTTATTAATCAGACCAGAAAATAAACCATAAGATCTGGAACCAATCATTGTCATTGAAATGTAGACAATGTGCAGCAAATTAAATTAGAGAATTTAAATATATATAACATCCAAAAAACAGCAAGAAATAATAAAACTTTCAACATGGACTTGTCAGATCAAATTCTACAACTTTTGAAACAACTATTTGATGCAATTCAACAATTTTCTGCTCAAATAGAAGTGACAATTGATAGAAAAAAAATACACTATAAAGATAAAAGCAAGAAAAAGATGGGCATGAGTTAAACTAAAACTAACTGTTTCTATTTCTACACTCTACCCAAGAAAGAAATTTTATAAAAAGGAATTAAATTGTCTTAGACAAGGCTTAAAGAAAGAGTAGAGGAACAAGAAAAAGTTTATAAAAAAAGATACTTGGTCCCTGAGCTCAAAAAAATCAAAAAAGTTTTAGCTTATAGGATTGATCTCCCTGAAACAGAGGAATAAACACCAGACAACACAAAAAAATAGAAAAAAAGACTTTCTCTAGCTTATTGGTTTTACAAAATAGATGAACAATTAGACTTAAAGACACCATATAGAGACTTCAGCCAGAAAACTTTCAACAAAAAAGCAATACAATAAGTAAAAAAAAGCAATCTGACTCTATATTATAAAGCAGCATACTGACTATATGCCACTTTTCAATATTGTTCAAATGTACTGTTACAGTTGAAATTTATACTTTTTATTAATTATCATATGTATTAGCCATTGATGTCATATAAATTAGCCACTCTATTTTTAGAAAGTGATCATTGACCTGATCATTGACCACTTTTGATAGCTATATAAGTGATGAATTTTTTAGCTGTAAAAAAGTATGTAGAAATCAAGGAAATAAAATAAATAAAATAACAACTTTCATCTCAATTATTTTCTTATCATTAATTTCTCTTTCTCTATTTTTAAGTATCTGAACATTATTACTCATAGAAAAAAAATACAAGAAAATAATAGGAAAAACAGATAGGGAAAATAGACCAATAAGAGAATAGTATTTAGCATGTAAGCACATTGCTCAGCAATGTGAAGCATTTTCAGAGAATTATAGCACATTGTTCAGCAATGAGCATATTGTCAGAAATTACAGGCACATTGCTCAACAATATAAGCATTGCTTGAGAAATCATGGCACATTGCTCACAAATGTGCAGAATCTTGTATAACATAAATTATAAATATATAATGAGTGTGTTAAAAGCAGAAAAAGTAATTCCAGAAGAATTCAAGAATTCCTGAAAAATTCAATAGAGTTTTATTAATTTAGAACAATCCCCTTTTTTCTCTATTTATTAACCCTTATTTCAAAGATAGTTGCTATCAACTGAAATGGAATTATATAAATAAAAAATCTCTCCAATTTTTCAAATCCATGTTATTGTCATTTGTTTGAAAATATAATCACTCTTCTATTTATCAACATTTCATGTTAATAAAATCTAACACTTAATTACACTGGAACAATAGCTCTTGATTACAGCTATTAACAGGATACTAATTTCTTATTTTTTTTTATTTTTTTTTATTTTATTTTATTTTTTTTTGTTTGTTGATTTACTATTAATTAAAGAGATTAAATGCTGAATTATTGATGTTAAGGATAGCCTGGTAAAAGACCCAGAAATAAGGGTAGAATTATTATATATTAACAGATAGCTTACCAGAAGGGCATAACTGCCAGATTAAACTGGCCACTATGCTAAAAACAGAAATTGGGAAAATAATTTGAGAAATCAACTAAAACCAACTATAGTGAATCTCTGTTTATTATACAAAGAACTCAACCCAAAACCTTCAGATACCAACAATCTTTAGATATTACCAATATTAGTATATCAATTAAGCACCAAATTATGAGTTTGTTATTTGATTTGAGATCCCAAATAATTATTTGTAACATTTGGTGCTCCCTGTGAAGTATAATCTAGCAGAGAACCAGCACTAGCAACAATCATGCAGAAAAGTGACAGACCAAGAAAAAACAAGGGAAAATCACTTAGAATTTATGAAATCCTTATTTTACCATTACCTTTGAAAAATTCATTAAAAACTTGTTAAAACTCCAATTATTCAAAACCCGAACATTAAAACCCTGAACATTCAAAACCTACCTTTGAAAAAAATTGTTAAATTCAAACTCTGTTTAGTCAAAACCCAATCATTAAAACTCTGATTATTTAAAACCTGATCATTAAAACCCCGAACATTCAAAAATTACCATTGATAAATTCATTAAACCTTGTTAAATTAAAAAATTCCGATTATTCAAGACCCAATTGTTAAAACCCCAAACATTCGAAAATTACCATTGATAAATTTGTTAAACCTTGTTAAATTAAAAAACTCCAATTATTTAAGACCTAATCATTAAAATCCTGAACATTCGAAAATTATCATTGATAAATTTGTTAAAACTTGTTAAATTAAAACTCTGATTATTCAAAACCCAATCATTAAAACTCTGAACATTCGAAACTTACCTTTGATAAATTCGTTAAAAACTCGTTAAATTAAAACTCCAATTATTCAAGACCCGATTATTAAAACCCCAAACATTCAAAACTTATCTTTAATAAACTCATTAAAACTCATTAAAACTCTGATTATTTAAGACCCAATCATTCAAAAACCCAAACATTCAAAACCTGATAATTTCAACCCCGCTATCGCACAAAGAAACTTATTGTCGATAAAACTTGTTAAACCTTTAGCAATTTAAACTCCAAGAATTATTCAAAAACCTGAACATTCAAAGTCCAATAAATTCCAAACACCGCTATCATACAAAGAAACTTACCTAATTCCCACAGTACCAATAAATCAGAAAAACTTACCTGACAGCTCTGAGTCAGAATATTGGGATGTAGTCACAATCCACTCTTATGTGTCATATATTCAAAGAAAAGCCAATCAGTAAGAACAAATGGGAATTGGAATCGGAACTTAATCTTGATTCAAATTCCACTAATGATAGCAACAATTCAAATGCCACTAATGACAACAACAATTCAAACTCTGCTAATAACAACAATGATTCAAACTTTGCTAATAACAACAACAATTCAAACTTCACTAATAACAACAATTATTTAAACTCTACTAATGACAACAATAATTCAAACTCCACCAACAACAATTCAAACTCTGCTTTAAACACTGAATGATATATCACACTTTTAGATCTTACAATGAAGCAGAAATTAACTCAATTCAGTGATAATAATGAGAGCATTATGTCTGAACATGCACATAATACAGATGCAAGATTTAAATGTGGATATTTTGAACAGACCACTATAGTTAAAAACTCCAGTCACGTATAAAATTAGATTTAAAAAATAGCAATAGAAATTACAATGACAACATTGATACAAAAAAAAAAAATTTAGAAGATTTTGCGAGAGCTCAATATTATAGGAGAGAATAATGTTACTCATAAAAAAAAATACAAGAAAATAATAGAAAAAACAGATAGAGAAAATAGACCAATAAGAGAATAGTATTTAGCATGTGAACACATTGCTCAGCAATGTGAAGCATTGTCAGAGAATCATGGCACATTGTTCAGCAATAAGCACATTGTCAAAAATTACAAGCATATTGCTCAGCAATGTAAGTATTGCTTGAGAAATCATGGCATATTGCTCACAAATATGCAAAATCTCATATAACATAAATTATATATATATAGTGAGAGTGTTAAAAACAGAAAAAGTAATTCCTGGAGAATTCAATAGAGTTTTATTAATTTAGAACAATTCCCTTTCTTCTCTATTTATTAACCCTCATTTTAAGGATAGTTGCTATCAACCAAAATAGAATTATATAAATAAAAGATCTCTCCAATTTTTCAAATTCATGTTATTGTCATTTGTTTGAAAATATAATTACTCTTTCATTTATCAACATGAAGTGTTGATAAAATCTAACACTTAATTACACTGGAACAATAGCTCTTGATCATGGCTATTGACGGGATACTAATTTTTTATTTTTTTTTATTTTATTTTATTTTATTTTGTTTGTTGATTTACTACTGATTAAAGAGATTAAGTGCTGAATTATTGACATTAAGGATAACCTGATAAAAGACCCAGAAATAAGGGTAGAATTATTATATATTAACAAATAGCTTACCAGAAGGGCATAACTGTCAGATTAAACTGGCCACTATGCTAAAGACAGAAATTGGGAAAATGACTTGAGTAATCAACCAAAACCAAACATAATAAATCTCTGTCCATTATACAAAAGACTCAACCCAAAACCTTCAGATACCAACAATCTTTAGATATTACTAATATTAGTATATTAATTAAGCACCAAGTTATGAGTTTGTTATTTGATTTGAGACCCCAAATAATTACTTGTAACAACATTTTGGGATAAAAGATTACTTGTTGGTTATTTTTTACTTTTTTTCTGAAATGTATAATTGCAGCATTTGAAAATTATTGAATAAAGCATGACTAAAGAATACATTTGATATCTAATATTGAATTCTAAGAATGCTAATATAAGGCATAGAATTATACCAGGTATGATTATTTGTTAACAGTACAGACTATCTCTCTACCTTCAAATTTTCTGGTTATCTTTTAAAAAGTATAGCAACTAAGATATTTTATGAGACTGATTTTACACATTAAATCTATACTTATTCAATTTGCTCTTTAAAGTTAAAATTCCTTTGATTATTTCTATTACTCTACAATCCTGTTCTTTCTTGCTATTCTTTAGCTTGTTACTCCAACTTGTAACATAAAAGTAGTGCTTCTTGTGAGGTTGTCAAAATCTACTTTGTTTTCTATTGTATGGGTGATTATTCATACCTGCCACAACAATCAGAATAATACTTTGAAGCACACAGCAAAAACAATCTAGAATTTATTGAACTCAATCTTTTGCCCTCCTGCTTGATTTGCTTCCTCATTGAAAAACAATCCAGCAGACAATTTCAAGACTTTTGGAACTGGTTCCTGAACAAACATTCAGCTGAAACTTATACAGCATATACAACTTATTACTTTAATCAAGCTTATTTTGAAGACAACTTTAAAGAAAGAAATAACAGCATTAATCAACTTTTATATTCCACAATCTTTGAACAACAGCCCCTTAATTTTGAATATCTGAATCATCAAATTCACATTTGAATTGCTGCCCATCAATTAACTAAAACTCCTCTTGAAAAAGAAGAAAAAAACTACCAAACTGCCCCTGTTTTTGATTTCTTTTCAAGTAAATTAGAACACTCCACACAAACAGTTATACCTAAACCAATTGCTCAAAACCCTCTGCAACAAAACATTCTGATCGCCCTCCAAGATATACAGACTGCTTTAGAGTAAAAAAACAACACCTCATTACCATTATTCAGAGGTGATGTCCAAGATCCAATTGAATGGCTGGATGATTTTGAGAAAGCTGCCACAGCAAATCAATATGATAATGAATACAAGTTTCAAATCGTTGGTGGCTACCTCCAAGGCTCTCCTGCTACTTGGTTTTCACAAGAAACCAATACCAATGCTTAGCAAAGAATCATTAGATAGATACCAGCAAATGCTGGAGAAAATAACACCTCTTTCATTACCCAGTTTGAAACAAAATTTAAAACTTCTATCTTGATATCCAAATGGTGCATGGAGTTGGAAAGAAGAACCCAAGACCCAGGAAAAATAATAACTGAATATGCTAAAGTCATTAAAAAACTAATTAAGCATATAGACTTTGGTAGAAATTAGACAGAAGAGCAAAAAATTTATTCCTTCACAAAAGGATTGAGAACTGACCTTTCATATGCTCTTTGGCCTCTCTTGGCCCTGAAAAATAATTCCCACAATAGATATGGTTATTGAACTTGCCCAGAGAATAAAAAACAACCAAAAAATGCACCTAAGATCTACTCTTTCAGTTTTTGCTCTTGCTCCTGCCATGGTTCCAGCTCTACAAATGGCTGCTATCTCTTTTGTTACTCACACTTAAGACTCCAATGAACAATTAATAGACAGACTTACTGCTAACCTTGCTCAGCTATTAGAACCACTAGTCCAAGTAGTCAGAGACAACCAGCAACTCCAAAAACCCAGATTTGAACTCTGCTTCAATTAGCCTTAACAACCACCATATCAAAGACAACAAAATCATGGCTCATCTGTGTGCTATCACTGGACACTTTTTTAGAGACTGTAACAATTTTTTATTGTCCCCTTCAGCTCCTAGAAATAATAACACCCAGAATAACAGACCCAACAATAATAATATTCCTAATTAAAAACCCAATTATGTCAACATCAATTTTTTTGAAGAGAATCTCTTAATTGAAGCTACTGTTTATTAGTCTTTAAACTGGTAGGCACACCTCCAAAGGGTGAGAGTGCAAGCCAACCAGAAGAAAACCTCTTTTATGCTTTTAACCTAACTGATAATAACTATGATATGGATTAACTGGCAATTAACACCTCTGACCTAGCAAGAAAAAAGAAAAAAGCCAAGGTTGATTTCGTTTTAAATCCCAACAAAGCCTCAACTTCTGCTGCTGACAACAATAAGCCATCAAAAGCTAAAGTTTTTAAAAATCCTTCAAAGTTGGAACCTCCAGAAATAGTACAAAAATCTGGCCCCTATTTTGTTGTTAAAAATCTCATGGAAACTCCAGCACATATTACATTTGGCCAACTAATGACTCATCCACAGTTCAGAAAAAATTTTCACAAATTCTTAATACCAAAGAAAAAGACACCAAAAACCAATAAGCACTCTCATCAAGCTGGACTTGCTGACAACAGCAATGTCACTTCTCTGATTTGTAAAGCCCAAGTGACTAACTATTTTATTGATTTGATTCTAAACAGTAGATTATTTGTCAGTGTAATTGCCAAACACTTTCTGGAAGTTATTGGAAGAAAGATTAATAAACCTTCTACCCAGCTTATGACCAATGTACATGGTGACAAAAAGAAAGGTCTGGGTATAGCCAAAGCTGTTTCTGTTTGCATCAATAGTATTAGCATTGAAACAGATATGGAAGTATTTAAAGCAAAAGAATATACCATCATTGTTAGTAATGAGTGGCTTAAGAAAATCAAAGCATTACTTGATTATAAACTTTGTGAGCTAACCATCAGATGTGGTGAAAAACCTATTGTGGTTAAATGCTGTGATTAGACAACTCCTCTAGCAACCAAACAGAACCAAGAAAAAGAACAATCAGATAAATCAGATGATGATGAGAGTGATAATGATAAAGATTAAAAAGAACAAAAAAAAACTGCTAAACTCACCTATACTATCTTTACCAGTAATGGCAAGCCACTGGATAATGTTAAAGCTGACAAAGAAGGAATTATGGTAAATGGCAAGCTAATCTGCTGGCCCTACTATGATATTCTCAGAAGAACTTTTGACAAAAAACCTGGCAAGAAAGCCAAATACAGTTATTGATGGCATGGCCCTTGTGCACGGTATTAGTGTAATAAATCTTTGTATTCACCAAGTGATGAATGCAAATCCTGTCTGATCTATTACAAAGATTGGGAACCAATTAGCTTGATATCTTGAGAAGAATTTAAAGAAGTACAAAAGTTCTTTGAGAATGAACCACCTAAAATTCAATCATTAGTTGTAAAACAAAAAGAACTTTCTTCTGAAGAAAAAAAAGTGGACATTAAAAATCTGTTGGCTAGAAATAACTCAGTTATCTCAAAAGAAGGTAATACCTCTGGACAAACCCATGTAATATAACACACCATTACTATAAAAGAAACTTGTCCTATTTATTTGAAGCCTTATCAATCCAATAGAAACAATGATGAGTTTATCAAGAAAGAGATAAACCAGATAAAAAATTTTGAATTCATACAAAAAACCAAGAGTGAATGAGCCTTTTCAGTTATAGTGGTATCCAAGAAAAGTGGAACCTTATACTTCTGTGTTGACTACTGCCAACTAAATGCCATTACTATAAGAGATATGTACCCACTCTCCAAAATTGATACAATACTATATAAATTCAATAGTGCTGCTTTCTTCTCAACCATTGACTTAACTGTTGGATTCTGGCAAATAGAGATGAATTCAGAAAGCAGAAAGAAAACTGCTTTTATCACTAAGTAAGGCACCTATGAATTTACAGTCATGTCTTTTGGTCTCATCAATGCTCCTTCCACCTTTTAACATCTAATAGATAAAGTGTTTGAATCAGTAAAAGAAAACTTTGTTCTGGTTTACTTAGACAACATAATGGTATATTCAAAAACCTGGGATGAATACCTTAAACATTTACAGAAGATTTTTGACCTGCTCAGAAATGTTGACCTTAAGATTAATCCAATCAAATCTTTTTTTGGACACCAATCCACCCAGTTCCTTGGTCATCTTATTACAAAAGATGGAATTTTCTCTGATCCAGCTAAAATTGAAAAAGTT
Organism: Geosiphon pyriformis; assembly: GCA_016748015.1. Classification (NCBI taxonomy): domain Eukaryota; kingdom Fungi; phylum Glomeromycota; class Glomeromycetes; order Archaeosporales; family Geosiphonaceae; genus Geosiphon; species Geosiphon pyriformis. The sequence goes on along the minus strand of JAAOMT010000352.1, from coordinate 280,316 downwards.
CAGAACATTTAACAACCAATGAATGTTTCTGAACTACACTTTTTCTTTGGTTTGGTCTCTTACTATTGTAAATTTATCAAGAATTTCTCCAAAATTGCCTTTTCTCTCAATCAGCTATTCAAGAAAAATGTCAATTATTATTGGGGCATTCATCCACAAAAAACTTTTGAAATTCTAAAGGAAAAACTTGTTACTGAACTAATTCTCAAGCAACCTAATCTGGACCAATCTTTTATCCTCCACACTGATGCATCTGGCTATGGACTTGGTGCTGTCCTTTTACAAAAAAATGAAAATGACAGAAAACATGTTATAGCATATGCTAGTAGATCTTTCACACCAGCAGAAAAGAATTATTCAGTTATTGAACAAGAATGTCTAGCAGTAGTTTGGGCTACTAGCTACTGGAATCAATATCTTCTTAGTGCAAAATTCTTAATAATAACAGATCATCAAGTCTTGGTTTGGCTGCACAATAAAAAGAAGCTAGAACACAAATGAATAACTTACTGAATACTCCATTTGAATAAATTTGACTATAATATTCAACACCACAAAAGAGCAAATCATCAAAATGCTGATGTTCTTTTCAGACTTACCATCCAGTGATAGTACAACTTCTCAAACCAAACCAACTTAATTATTAGTAACTTTTTTACAAACAAACATGATAATGAACTTGAACAACTATTCTGTCTTAATAAAATTTTTGGGTAAAGAACAATACCCACCAGAATATACTTGACAGCAAAGAGAACATTTGTGCAAACAATCAAATTTCTATTTGATCCACCAGAATCAATTATATAAAAGAAAAAGAAAAAATTCTGACCACTTCCAAAAAGTCATTAGATTTAAAGAAAGAAAAATTGTAATATACAACATACACACTGACTCATTAGCTAGACACTTTAGAAAAACAAAGACAATTCAGAAAACTTTAGCTCATTATTATTGGCCTATCTTGGAAAAAAATATTGCTAAATATATTAAAACCTGTAACATCTGCCAAAAAAAGGCAAACCCAATTGCAAAAAAGATATCTATTCAATCTCTGTTGGTCAACCATTTAACAGAATTGGTATAGATGTTGTTGGATCTTTAACAATAATTCCTAATGGCAACAGATATATTATCACAACTACTGACTATCTTACAAAGTGGGTAGAAACAAGAGCCACTCCTAACCAAACAGCAGTCTCAATAACCAATTTCATTTATAAAAACTGTTATGGCTGCTCCAAAAAACTTTTATTTGATAGAGAAAGAGCTTTTTTCAGTACACTGGTTGAAGAACTTTGTAGAAAAATAAGAATATGTTATAAACTTTTCTTCTTTTATCACCCTCAAACAAATGGCCTAGTAGAACATTTCAATAGAACACTATGTAAAACTCTAGCCAAAACCAGTGAAAAAACAAACTTATGGGACAAAATACTGCCTTCAGCTTTGTTTGCTTATAGAACTGTGAATTATGACATAACAAGTTATGAATCTTTTTATTTGCTCTATGGATGGATAACAACACTACTAATAGAAACTGACATTGAAACAATATTTTTTGAAGAGATCACAATAGGAAATTACAAAAACATTTTGCAAAAAAGACTTGGTATCATTCTTGACCTCTTAGTAGAAGCACAAATAATTGCTTTTGAAAAGATAAAACAGTTCCAAAAAAAGCTTAAAAAAAAGAAAACTTATAAAACACTTTTTTTAAGTGTTGGTGACTTGGTACTAGAATACCATCTAACAAAGGCAATTTTTATGGTGATAAATTTTCTAGCTGATGAAAAGGACCCTTTATAGTCAACAAAGTTTTGAACAATAGTTCTTATATTCTTCAAGATCAATCTAGAACAATCTTCAATGATCATTCTGTTCACAATAAACAACTCAAGAAATATCATAAACAACCTGATTGGTTGCTTGTTGTGGTAATACTGACCCAAATGATCAACAAAAATCAAGTATAAATAAATGCACTATTCCCAAAACAGAGATATCTTCAATTAACATGAACAATTATTTTCTAGATCAAAACATTCAAAATGCCTTCTATACTCTTTATAAGTATTGGATCAAAAACTATCCAAATACTACTCTGACCATTGGAAAACAGACCACCATAACTGATAACAGTAAAACACATACTGTTATTAGACCAAAGAAAACTACTATCAGAAGAGAAAAAATTGGTAGCAAAATAGATAAATATCTGTTGGAAAGTATTGTTACAGTTGAAACTTATATTTCTTATTAATTATCACATATATTAGCCACTGATGTTATATAAATTAGCCATTCTATTTTTAGAAAGTGATCATTGATCTGATCATTGACCACTTTTGATAGCTATATAAGCAATAAATCTCTTAGCTATAGAAAAATATGTCAGAAATCAAGAAAATTAAATAAATAAAATAACAACTTCATCTCAATCCTTCTCTTATCACTAATTTTTCTTTTCTTATCTTCAAGTATTTGAACATCTTAAAGATAAAAGATTACTTGTTGACTTTTACCTACCCTTTTCCTGAAACATGTAATTGCAGCATTTAAAGATTATTGAATAAAATGTGACTAAAAAGTACATCTGATACCTAATATTGAATTCTAAGAGCACTAATATGAGGCATAAATTATACCAGGCATGATCATTTGTTAACAGTACGGACTATTCCTCTACTTTCAGATTCCTCAGTTATCTTTTGAAAAGTACAGCGATTGAGATATTTTATGAGACTGATCTTGCATATTGAATCCATACTCATTCAATTTACTCTTTAAAGTTGAATCCACTTTGATTCCTTTTATCACTCTACAATCCTGTTTTCTCTTGCTATCCATTAGCTTGTTACTCCAACCCATAACATAAAAGTGGTGCTCTCTGTGAGATTGTCAAATTTTATTTTGTTTCTTATTATATGGGTGATTATTTATACCTGCCACAACAATCAAAAGAACACTTTGAAGCACATAACAAAAATGATTTAGACTTTATTGAACTTAATCCTTTGCCCTTCTGCTTGATTTGCTTTCTCATTGAAAAACAATCCAGCTGACATTTCCAAGACTTTTGGAACTGGTTCCTGAACAAGCATTTAGCTAAAACCTACACAGCCTATACAACTTATTACTTTGATTAAGCTTATTTTGAAGACAACTTTGAAGAAAGAAACAACAGCATCAATCAGCTTTTATATTCCACAACTTTTAAACAACAGCCCTCTGATTTTGAATATCTGAATTATCAAATCCACATTTGGATTGCCACCTATTAAGCAACTAAAACTTCCTTTGAAACAGAAGAAGAAAGCTATCAAACTGCTCCTGTTTTTAACCTCTTCTTAAGTGAATCAGCTCATTCTACTCAAACAGTTACTTCTGAACCAATGGCTAATGACCCCATACAAACAAACATCCTGGCCACCCTTCAAGGCATACAAATGCTTTGAAAAGAAGAAACAACACTTTATTATTCTTGTTTAGAGGTGATGCACAAGATCCAATTAAATAATTGGATGACTTTGAGAGAGCTGCCACAACCAACTAGTATGATGAAGAATACAAGTTCCAAATCGTTGGTGGCTATCTCCAAGGCTTTCCTGCTACTTGGTTTTCACAAAAAACAGATGTCAATGCTTAACACAGAATAATCAAATAGACACCAACCAATGCTGAAAAAGAAAATACTTTTTTTACTACCTGGTTTGAACCAAGTTCAGAACCTCAATATTAATCTTCAAATGGTACATGGAATTAGAAAGAAGAACCCAAGGCCCTGGACAAGTAGTGACTGAATATGCCAAAGCTATCAGAAAGTTAATTAAACAAGTAGACTCCAGGAAAAACTGGACAGAAGAGCAAAAAATCTATTCTTTTACAAAAAAATTAAGAACTGATTTATTGTATGCTCTTTGGCCTTTCTTGACTTTAAAAGACAACCCAACAATGAACATAGCTATTGAACTGGCACAAAAAATTGAAGATAACCAAAGGATGCATTTGGGATCTATACTTCCAGTTTTTGCTCCTGCTCCTGCCATGACTCCAGCTCCATAAATGACTACAACTTCTTTTGCCACTCATACTTAAGACCTCAATAAACAATTAATAGACAGACTTACTGCTAATCTTGCTTGGCTATTAAAACCATTAGCCCAAGCAGTCAAAGACAACCAGCAACCCTAAAGATCCAGATTTGAACTCGATTTTAATCAGCCCCAACAACCACCATATCAAAGACAACAAAATCATGGCCCACCTGTGTGCTACCACTGTAAACTAACTGAATACTTTTCCAGAGACTACAACAATTCTCCATTGTCCTCTCCAGTTCCCAGAAACAATGACACCCAGAATAACAGATCCAACAATAATAATGTTCCCAATCAAAGACCCAATCATGCCAACATCAATTTCTTTAGAGAGGATCTCTTAGTTGAAGCTACTGTTTATCAGTCTTTAAACTGGTAGGCACATTTCCAAAGGGTGAGAGTGCAAGCCAACCAGAAGAAAACCCTTTTTATGCATTTAACCTGACTGATAATAACCATGATATGGATAAACTGGCAATCAACACTTCTGACCTAGCAAGAAAGAAAAAAAAAGCCAAGATTGATTTGTTCTAAATTTCAACAAAGCCTCAACTTCCACTGCTAACAACAATGAGCCACCAAAGGCTAAAGTTTTTAAAAATTCTCCAAAATTGGAACCTCCAGAAATAGTACAAAAATCTGATCCTTATTCTGTTGTTAAAAATCTCATGGAAACCCACAGTACACATTATATTTGGCCAACTAATGATCCATCCACAGTTCAGAAAAAATCTTCATAAATTATTAATACCAAAGAAGAAAACACCAAAAACCAACAAGTGCTTTCATCAAGCTGGACTTGTTGACAACAGCAATGTCACTCCTCTGATTTGCAAAGCCCAAATGGCTGACTACTTTATTGATTTGATTCTAGACAGTAGATTATCTGTCAGTGTAATTGCTAAACACTTTCTGGAAGCCATTGGAAGAAAAATTAATGAACTTTTTACCCGGCCTATAACCAATATATATGGTGACAAAAAGAAAGGTCTGAGTATAGCCAAAGCTGTTCCTGTTCACATCAATGGTATTAGCATTAAAACAGATATAGAAGTATCAAAAGCAAAAGAGTATACTGTTACGGGTTGGAGTAACAAGCTAACAGATAGCAAGGGAGAACAGTATTGTATGGTGATGGAAATAAACAAAGAAAGAATTACAATAAGGGAGCGAATTGAATAAGTAGGAATTCAATGTGCGTGATTAGTCTCATAAAAATCACAGTCGCTAATCTTTTCTTAAATCTGAAGGTAGAAGAATAGTCCGTGATTGTCAACAAGATAACACCACTGCTATTATTCTATGCCTCAACTCGGCAATTCTTAGAATTAATAACAGATATTGTTGTACTTTTCAATCATTTTTTTATTCAATAAATTACAAGAGCAAGCTAATTGCTTCTCAGGCTAATTCTAACAAATACAAATCAAGAAGGGGAAAAGATAAGGTATGTGAATGCCAACAAGTAGATACTTGAAGGTAAGGAAAGGGGAATAAGTGATTATGAAAGGAAGTAATTGATATTGTTTATTTTGTTACTTTGATCATGTCTTTCTACAGCTAAGGGAATCATCACTTATATAGCTATCTAAAGTGGTCAACGACCAGGTCAATGATCAGGTCATTGATCAGGTTAATGATCACTATCTAAAAATAGGGTGGCTAATTATATAACATCAGTGACTAATACATGTGATAATTAATAAAAACTATGTGTTTCAACCGTAACATCATCCTCTTCAAAGAGATTAAGCTCCGGCGAAATCAAACTATTTATGGAATAGTCTATGTGAAGGGTTTTGTCTAACTCAAAACTAACTAGTTTGTTGAAGTCTTTTGTGGATAGAGTATATAGTACTTGAGGTAAAATAAGCTTTGTATTCAAGAGACCAAATCTTTGTATTAGAGTTCTGGCTCTTCTAACAATGGTCAAAACTCTTGGGACATCCAATCGTATAATGCCCAAAATTTCCACTTGTATCTCTGAAGTTGTTTTCTTCATAAGCTTCATGTCTTCTATGATTTTACTAAGACGACCATAGAGTTCTAGTTGTCTTTCATATGACAAGTTTTTGTCTATGGGCAAGATTTCTTGTATTGTTTTTCCAATTGTGCTGGAAGGTAAAAGTATTGCTGCTGTTATGCTTTCCAGCAAGTATTTATCCATTTTGCCACCAATTTTTTCTCTTCTGGTAGTTGTTTTCTTTGGTCTAATAACAGTGTGAGTTCCACTGTTGTCTGTTATAGTGGTTTGTTTTCTGATAGTCAGAGTAGCATTTGGATAGTTCTTGATCCAGTACTCATGGAGAGTATAAAAAGCATTTTGAATGTTTTGATCCAGGAAATAATTGTTCATGTCGATTGAAGATACCTCTGTTTTGGGAATGGTGCATTTATTTATATCTAATTTTTGCTGATCATTTGGGTCGGTATTACCACAACAGGTAACCAATCAGGTTGTTTGTAATATTTCTTGAGTCGCGTGCCATGAATAGAGTGATCACTGAATATTGTTCTATATTGATCTTGTAAGATATAAGAACCATTGTTCAAAACTTTGTTGACTATAAAGGGTCCTTTCCACCGGCTAAAGAATTTATCACCATAGACATTGTCTCTGTCTGAACGGTATTCCAAAACTAAGTCACCAACACTTAAGGAAAGTGTTTTATAGGTCTTTTTCTTTTTGAGCTTCTCTTGGAACTGTTTTATCTTTTCAAAGGCAATTATTCATGCTTCCACCAATGAGTCAAAAATAGTACCAAGTCTTCTTTGCAAAATGTCCTTGTAATCTCCTATTGTTATTTCTTCAAAAGATATTGTTTCTATATCCATTTCTATTGGTAGAGTTGCCATTCGTCTATAGAGCAAATAAAAGGGTTTATAACTTGTTATGTCATGATTCACAGTTCTGTAAGCAAACAAAGCTGAAGGCAATACTTTGTCTCATAGGTTGGTTTCTTCACTGGTTTTGGCTAGGATTTCACATAGTGTTCTATTGAAACGTTCCACTAGGCTATTTGTTTGGGGATGATAAAAAGAAGAGAGTTTATGACGTATTTCTATTTTTCTGCAAAGTTCTTCAACCAGTATACTGAGAAAAGCTCTTCCTCTATCAGATAAAAGTTCTTTGGGACAGCTGTGGTGACAGATAATATCTTCATAAATGAAATTGGCAATTGAGACTGCTGTTTGATCTGGGGTGGCTCTTGCTTCTACCCACTTTGTAAGATAGTCAGTAGCTGTGATAATATATCTGTTGCCATCAGGAGTTACTGTTAAAGGTCCAACAACATCTATACCAATTCTATCAAATGGTTGACCAACAGAGATTGGATGGATATCTTCCTTGCGATTGGGTTTTCCTCTTTTTTGGCAGGTATCACAGGTTTTGATGTATTCAGCAATGTCTTTTCCCAAGGTAGGCCAATAATAGCGAGTTAAAGTTTTCTGAATTGTTTTTGTTTTTCTAAAGTGTCCAGCTAATGGATTAGTGTGCATATTGTAGATCACAATTTCTCTTCCTTTAAATTTAATGACTCTCTGGGGGCAGTTAGGATTTTTTCTATTTCTTTTATATAACTGGTTCTGGTGAATCAAATAAAAATTTGATTGTTTGCACAAATGTTCTTTTTGCTGTCGAGTATAGTCCAGTGGGTATTGTTCTTTACCCAAAAATTTCATTAAAGCAGAGTAGTTGTCCAAGTCCATTATCGTGTTTGTTTGTGGGGAAGTTAATTAAGTTGGTTTGGTTTGAGAGGGTTTTATTATCATTGGATGGTAAGTCTGGAGAGAGTGTCAGTGTTTTGATGATTAGCTTCTTTGCAGTGTTGAATGTCATAGTCAAATTCATCCAAGTGGAGTATCCAACAAGTTATCCGTTTATATTCCAGGTTTCTTTTGTTGCGTAGCCAAACCAAAGCTTGGTGATCTGTTACCACCAAAAATTTCACACCCTTAAAATATTTGTCCCAGTAGCTGGTAGCCCAAACTATTGCTAAGCATTCTTGCTCAGTGACTGAGTAGTTCTTTTCTGCTGGTGTGAGAGTTCTACTGGCATATGCTACGGCATGTTCTCTGTTATCTTCATCTTTTTGGGAAAGAACAGCACCAAGTCCATAGTCAGATGTATCAGTGTGAAAGATAAAAGGTTGATCCAAATTAGATTGCATGAGGATGGGTTCTGTAACCAGTTTTTCCTTCAGAATTTCAAATGCTTTTTGTTGATGAGTGCCCCAGTGATAATTGATGTTTTTTCTAAGTAGCTGATTGAGAGGAGCAGCAATTTTAGAGAAATCCTTGACAAACTTGTGATAATAAGAGGCCAAACCAAGAAAAGAGCGTAGTTCATGAACATTTATTGGTTGTCTAATGTTTTGAACTTTTTCAATTTTGGCTGGATCAGAAAAGATTCCATCTTTTGTAATAAGATGGCCAAAAAACTGGGTGGATTGACGTCCAAAGAATGATTTGATTAGATTGATCTTGAGACCAGCATTTCTAAGGAGGTCAAAAACCTTTTGCAAATGTTCAAGGTGTTCATCCCAGATTTTTGAGTATACCATTATGTTGTCTAAGTAGACTAGAACAAAGTTTTCTTTTACTGATTCAAATACTTTGTCCATTAAGCATTGAAAGGTGGGAGGAGCATTTGTAAGACCAAAAGGCATGACTGTGAATTCATAGGTACCATACTTAATGATGAAGGCAGTTTTCTTTCTGCTTTCTGGATCCATCTCTACTTGCCAGAATCCAGTAGTTAAGTTAATGGTTGAGAAGAAAGCAGCACCATGGAATTGGTCTAGCATTGCATCAATCTTGGGAAGTGGGTATATGTCTCTTTCAGTAATGGCATTTAATTGGCAATAGTCAACACAAAAGCGTAGGGTTCCCCCTTTCTTGGATACCACTACAACTGGGAATGCCCATTCACTCTTGGTTTCCTGTATGAATCCAAAGGTTTTCATTCAGGTTATTTCCTTTTTGATAAACTCATCATTGTGCCGGTTGGATTGATAGGGCTTCAAATAGATGGGGCGAGTTTCTCTGGTGATGATGGTGTGTTGTATCACATGTGTACGTCCAGGAGGTTCACCTTTTTTTGAGATAACTGGGCTGTTTCTAGCCAGCTGGTTTTCAATGTCTACTTTTCTTTCTTCTGGAGAGGACTCTCTTTGTTCTACAACCAGTAATTAGATTTCAGGTGGTTCATTTTCAAAGAACTTTTGGACTTCTTTTATTTCCTCTTGGGGTATCAAGCTGATTGGTTCCCAATCTTTGTAATAGATCAGGCAGGACATGCATTCATCACTAGGAGAATACAATGGTTTGTTACACCAGCACCAGGCACAAGGACCATGCCACCAATAACTGTATTTGGCTTTCTGTCAAAAGTTCTTCTGAGCATGTCATAATAAGGCCAGCAGATCAGCTTGCCATTGACAATGATTCTTTCTTTATCTGCCTTGACATTATCCAGTGGTTTGCCATTGCTAGTGAAAATGGTATAGGTGAGTTCAGCAGTTTCTTCTTGTTCTTCTTTTTCCTCACTTTCTTCATCATTTGATTCATCTGATTCATTTTCTTCTGGGCTCTGCTTGGGTACTGGGGGAGTTGTCCAATGGCGACACTTAACCACAATGAGTTTCTCACCACATCTGATGGTTAGTTTACAAAGTTCATAATCAAGCAAAGCTTTTGCATTGTTATGAGTTGGAGTAACAAGCTAATGAATAACAAGAGAGAACAGGATTGTAGGATGATGAAAGGAATCAAAGAGAATTCAACTTCAAAGAGTAAATTGAATAAGTTTGGATTCAATGTACAAAGTTAGTCTCATAAAATATCTCAGTTGCTATACTTTTCAAAAGATAACTGGGAAATCTGAAGGTAGAGAAATAGTCTGTACTGTCAACAAATGATTACATACTGGTATAATTCTATGTCTCATGTCAGTGCTCTTAGAATTCAATATTAGATATTAGATGTACTCTTTAATCATGTTTTATTCAATAATTTCCAAATGCTGCAATTACATGTTTCAGGAAAAAGATAAGGAATAACCAACAAGTAATCTTTTATCCCAAGATGTTCAGATACTTGAAGATAGGGAAAGGGAAATTAGCAATAAGAGAATGATTGAGATGAAAGTTGTTATTTTATTTATTTTCTTTCTTTGATTTTTACATGTCTTTCTTCAGCTAAAAGATTCATTACTTATATAGCTATCAAAAGTGATCAATAATCAGATCAACAACTAAGTCAATGATCAGGTCAACAGTCAGGTTATTGATTAGGTCAATGATTATTATCTAAAAATAGAGTGGCTAATTATATAACATTAGTGGCTAATACATGTGATAATTAATAAGAAGTATAAGTTTCAACCATAACATCATTCTCTCCAAAGAGATTAAGCTCTGGCAAAATCAAGCTATCCATAGTGTAATCTATTTAAAAGGTTTTGTCTAATTCAAAGCTAACCAGTTTATTGAAGTCTTTGGTAGATAGAATATATAACACTTGAGACAAAATGAGTTTTGTATTCAAGAGACTAAATCTTTGTATTAGAGTTTTGGCTTTTTTAGCAATAATTAAAACTCTTGGGACATCTAATCATATAATATCCAAAATTTCTGCCTGTATTTCTAAAGTTATTTTCTTCATGAGTTTCATATCCTCTATAATTTCACCAAGGCAATCATAGAATTCTAATTGCTTTTCATATGATAAATTTTTGTTTATGGACAAGATTTCTTGAATTGTTTTTCCAATTGTGCTAGAAAGTGAGAGTATAGCTGCTATTATACTTTTTAACAAATATTTATTTATTTTGCTACCAATTTTTTCTCTTCTGGTAGTAGTTTTCTTTGGTTTAATAACAGTATATGTTTTACTGTTATCAGTTATGGTAAAAACTCTTTCTCTCCTAAATTTTATGACCACAACTAAAGCTAAGAGTAAAAAAGTTGCAAACATTACTTTTTCTATAGTAACTAATAAAGTTTCAACACAAGAGGGTTTTTCAGTTATTGAAACAGCTAGACAAAACATTCTGGCTATATTTCCTCTAAAAAATATTAGTGAAAAGCTGTCTTTAGCAGCTTTTGGTTTATTTTCTTTACCTTTGGCTAATAATTTTTCTTCAGTCAAAGTTCTTTCCAAAAGACACATTCAAGTTAGTCTTAATGTTGTCTCTACTACTTCTAAGAGCCCAAAAATTTTTAATAACAGACCAGCTAACAAGCTGGTCTTTCTTATTCTTATCACTTCTACTACTACTACTACTTCTACTACTTCTACTGCTTTACAAATAGCCATAAAAGCAAAAAATTTCAAAAAACAGCAGCAGGTAGTCACAACTGCTATGGTAACACCAAACTTCTTTGTGGTTCCAAATGAAATTTTTAGTAAAATCTTTATACCAGCAGCCACCACATCTCTCAAGATAGGCCAAGATCAACTACTGGCTATATTGCCTAATGTGGTATTCTCCAGCAGATCATTGCCAATTCCAGTATCAAAACAATCCATTATTTCAGATAATTTCAAAGATTTGACTGATCAGATAGAAATAGAATCAACTGCTCCTCCCCCAATTTCTGGTGCTGCTAATGGTGATGCTTGGGAGAATATAAATGGTCATCAAAATTTCTCTGATTGAGTGGCCTTCAATCTTGTATCTGGTACTACATTTAAGATCAAGATGGCCTTGCTTAGTTTCTTGTTTCAGTTGTTGCCTGGTTGTATTGGGCTTAAGTCTGTTTTATGAAATGCTGTCAAGTTGTTCTGTGTAGAATTTGCATCTCAGGAGAGTCTAAATAATACCACTAAAGTGGCCATTGGTAATGAGATTTTTTTGACCACTCTTAAGATTGCATGATCTTCTGGTGTGGCCTCTGTTTCTTTTCCTTCTTTGTTAGTTGCACTTCATGATGTACCTTTGGGTATCTCCTCTAATGACATCAAATCTGCTTTTGGCATTTTTGGTGTTGTCACTTTTGTCAAGTTAAAGTCTGCTGGCTTATGGCAATATGCTGTGGTTCATTTCAAAGACACTTCTTCTGCTGCTGCTGCTTTTACTCACTGGTCTGTGTTAATTAGAAAAGACAGTGTTAGAATTCTTCCTGTTGTTAACCAAAATGATGTTATTTCTTTAAGAGATACTTTTAAAACTAAGTTAGTTAATCTTTCCTTTGGCTGTACTGTCTTTGAAATAAGTGATTTGGTCTTCTAAATTGATGGCCATATATGTTTCATTCTTTGCTCCCTTGAATCTTACCAATGTCAACACTTTGCTGTGGTTATCTTTGATTTTTTGGAATCTTTAAATGCTGCTGTGTCAAAAACTGATATCTTGCATGGTTGCCACATCTGGTGAGAAACTCCTGGATGCTGCTACAGGTGTCAAGACCTGACCCATTTGGCTGTGGACTACAAGAGATCACCTCTTCTATCACCCAAACTATCTTCTAACACTTCTAATGGCCCCAGAGTTTTCAAACTTTCATTTGCTGGATTAAAATTTTATGCCAAAGCTGCTGTTTTTGTGGTTCCTCTTGTTACTGCTACTGCTGATATGAACTTGGATCTTGGTGGTCCTCCCAAAACTACAACACCTATGTTGCCTGTTGTCTCTTCTGCTCCCAATATTGCTGTTGAATCTAGGTTGGCTTCTCTAGAATCCCATCTTAGTGAACTGTTTGTGTTGATAAAATTCTTGGTTAAACTTGTTGGTGCTCTGGTTGTGTTGGTTACCAAATTGTTGTCTACTCCATCTGCTGTAGATGTATCAGTTAAAGAATATGTGACTGAGTTGGCTAAGCAAAATAAAGGTTTGGCTGCTGTTACTTCCATGATGCAAAAAAGAATAATGTACCCTGAGAAAAAATGTAAGTGGGTCTGCTTGGAGGATGTATTTGATGATGATGACATAGTTAATGATAATAATGATGATGATAAAAATTTTTCAGTTTATGATAACATCTTTGATGTTATGATGCATCTTTGAAAAAATCAGCCTTCTAGTATCAAATTCAGTCCTGATCAGACTGTTAAGTAAATAAGTAGTATGATTAAAAATAGTCATAAGCTTGTTAGCATTATGAGTAAGATGTATAAATTAGATATGTTTAATACATTAAGTAACAAAAATAGTACTAGCATGTAGTTAAGGCTTTTTGCTTGTGGTTAGCTGCATCTTGTGATTTTGTATTATTGCATAAGCTGGCTTTATGAAAACGCCATATTATTGTGGACATAACTAATAAACAACCAATGTGGTTACATATTAACAAAAAAAAATTTTATCAGTTATGATGGTCTGTTTTCTAATGATTAGAATAGCATTTGGATAGTTTTTAATCCAATACTCATGGAGAATATAGAAAGCATTTTGAATGTTTTGATTCAGAAAATAATTATTTATGTCAATTGAAGATATCTCTATTTTGGAAATAGTGTATTTATTTATACTTGATTTTTACTGATTATTTGGGTTGGTATTATCACAACAGACAACCAATCAAGTCGTTTATGATATTTTTTGAGTCATGTACCATAAACAAAACAATTTTTGAAGATTGTTTTAAATTAATCTTAAAGAATATAAGAATTATTGTTCAAAACTTTGTTGACTATAAAGAGTCCTTTCCATCAGCTAGAAAATTTATTACCATAGACATTGTTTTTATTTGAATGGTATTCCAATACCAAATTACCAACACTTAAAAAAAGTGTTTTATAGGTTTTCTTTTTCTTAAGCTTTTCTTGGAACTGTTTTATCTTTTCAAAAGCAATTATTCGTGCTTTTACCAAGGAGTCAAGAATAGTACCAAGTCTTCTTTGCAAAATGTCTTTGTAATTTCCTATTGTGATCTCTTCAAAGGGTATTGTTTCAATGTTAGTTTCTATTGGTAGTGTTGCCATGTATTTATAGAGCAGATAAAAAGATTCATAACTTGTTATGTTATGATTTACAGTTCTATAAGCAAACAAAACTGAAGGCAGTACTTTGTCTCATAAGTTTGTTTTTTCACTGGTTTTGGCTAGGGTTTTACATAGTGTTCTATTAAAATGTTTTACTAGGCCATTTGTTTGAAGGTGGTAAGAAGAAGAAAGTTTATGACATATTCCCATTTTTCTGCAAAATTCTTCAACTAGTGTACTGAGAAAAGCTCTTCCTCTATCAAATAAAAGTTCTTTGGGGCAGTCATGATGGCAGATGATATTTTTATAAATGAAATTGGCTATTAAGACTGCTATTTGGTCTGGAATGGCTCTTGTTTCTACTTACTTTGTAAGATAATTGGTAGCTGTGATAATGTATCTGTTGTTATTAGGAGTTATTGTTAAAGATCCAACAATATCTATACCAATTCTGTCAAATAATTAACCAACAGAGATTGAATGAATATCTTTTTTGCAATTGGGTTTGCCTCTTCTTTGGCAGATGTTACAAGTTTTGATATATTCAGCAATATTTTTTCCCAAGGTAGATCAATAATAGTAAGCTAAAGTTTTCTGAATTGTTTTTGTTTTTCTAAAGTGTCTAACTAATGAGTTAGTATACATGTTATATATTACAATTTCTCTTTCTTCAAATTTGATAACTCTTTGAGTATGGTCAGGATCTTTTCTGTTTCTTTTATATAACTGGTTCTAACAGATCAAATAGAAATTTAATTGTTTGTGCAAATGTTTTCTTTGCTGTTAAGTATATTCTGGTAAATATTGTCCTTTACCCAAAAATTCCATTAAAGCAAAATAGTTGTCCAAGTCTATTATTATGTTTGTTTGTAAAGAAGTTACTATAATTAGGTTGGTTTGGTTTGAGAAGTTGTACTATTATTGAATGGTAAATTTAGAGAGAGCATCGTTGAATATTATAATCAAATTCATTCAAATGAAGTATTTAACAAGTTATTTATTTGTGTTCTAGCTTCTTTTTATTGTGCAGTCAAACCAAAGCTTGATGATCTGTTACTACTAGAAATTTTGCACCAAGAAAATATTGATTCCAGTAACTAGTAGTCCAAACTACTGTTAAACATTCTTGTTCAGTTACTAAATAGTTTTTTTCTGCTGGTGTCAGGGATCTACTAATATATGCTATAGCATGTTCCCTGCTGTTTTTATCTTTTTGTGAAAGAACAGCACCAAGTTCATAGCCAGAAGCATCAGTGTGGAGAATTGGTTTAGTAACAAGTTTTTTCTTCAGAATTTTAAAGGCTTTTTGTTGATAAGTGCCCCAGTGATAATTGACATTTTTTCTGAGTAGCTGATTGAGAGAAAAGGCGATTTTAGAGAAATCCTTGATAAATTTGCAATAGTATGAAGCCAAACCAAGGAAAAAGCATAGTTCAGAAATATTTATTGGTTGTTTAATGTTTTGAACTTTTTCAACTTTAGCTGGGTCAGGAAAGATTCCATTTTTTGTAATAAAATAACCAAGAAACTGAGTGGATTGGTGTCCAAAAAAAGATTTGATTGGGTTGATCTTAAGGCCAGCATTTCTGAGCAAGTCAAAACCTTCTGCAAATATTCTAGGTGTTCATCCCAGGTTTTTGAGTAGACTATTATGTTGTCTAAATAGACCAGAACAAAGTTTTTTTTACTGATTCAAATACTTTGTCTATTAGACATTGAAAGGTGGAAGAAGTATTAGTAAGACCAAAAGGCATGACTATAAATTCATAGGTGCCATACTTGGTAATAAAGGCAGTTTTTTTTCTGCTTTTCAGATCCATCTCTACTTGCAGTTAAGTCAATAGTTGAGAAAAAAGCAGCACCATTAAATTTATCTAATATTGCATCAATTTTAGGGAGTGAGTACATATTTCTTATAGTGATGGCATTTAGTTGATGGTAGTCAATACAAAAGTGTAGAGTTCTACCTTTTTTGGATACCACTACAACTAGAAATGCCTATTCATTCTTGATTTCTTGTATGAATTCAAGATCTTTCATCTGGTTTATTTCTTTCTTGATGAATTCATCATTATGATAGTTGGATTGATAAGGCTTCAAGTAGATAAGACAAGTTTCTCTGGTGGTAATAGTATGTTGTATCACATAAGTGCATCCAGGAGCATCACTTTTTTTGGATATAACTGGGCTATTTTTAGCCAATAGGTTTTTAATATTCACTTTTCTTTCTTCAAGGGAGAGTTTTCTTTGTTCTATAATTAATAATTGGATCTTAGATGGTTTATTCTTAAAAGACTTTTGAACTTCTTTTATTTCTTTGTAAGATATCAAGCTGATTGGTTCCCAATCTTTGTAATAGATCAGGCAGGACATGCATTTATTGCTAGGAGAGTACAATAGTTTATTGCACCAGTACTGGGCACAAAAATCATGCCACCAATAACTGTATTTTGCTTTCTTACCAGACTTTCTGTCAAAGATTCTTTTGAGAATATAATAGTAGGACCAGCAGATCAGCTTGCCATTTATTATGATTCCTTCTTTATCTGCTTTAACATTATCTAATGGCTTGCTATTGCTGGTAAAGATAGTATAAGCAAGTTCAGCAGTTTTTTCTTGTTTTTCTTGTTCATTTTTTTCACCAATGGTAACACTTAATCATAATAGGTTTCTTATCATATCTGATGGTCAGTTCACAGAGTTTATAATTAAGCAAAGCTTTTGCTTTTTTAAGTCATTTATTGCCAACTATTATGGTGTATTCTTTTGTTTCAAATACTTCTATGTCAGTTTCAATGCTGATGCCATTGATTTAGACAGGAACAGCTTTGACTATGCTCAGATTTTTTTTCTTGTTACTATGTATATTGGTTATTGGTCTTGTGGATAGTTTATTAATCTTTCTGCCAATTGCTTCTAAGAAGTGTTTAGCAATGATGCTAACAGATGATTTACTGTACAGGTTCAGATCAATGAAGTAACCAGCCACTTGGGCTTTACAAATAAGAGAGGTAACATTGCTGTTGTCAGCAAGTTCAGCTTAGTATGGGGGTTTATTGGTCTTTGGTGTTTTTTTTTTAGGAATCAAAAATTTGCAAAGATCTTTTCTGAATTGGGAATGGGTTATTAACTGGCCAAAGGTAATATGAGCAGGTGTTTCTATGAAATTCTTGATAACAGAATAGAGTCCAGATTTTTGTACAATTTCTGGGAATTCCAACTTTGAAGGATTTTTAAAAACTTTAACCTTTGGTGGCTTATTGTTATTAGCAGTTAATATAGAGGCTTTTTTTGGATCTATAACGAAATCAATCTTGGCTTTTTTCTTCTTTTTTGTTGATTCAGAAGTGTTGATTGCTAGTTCATTCATGTCATGATCATCATCAGTTAGATTAAAAGCATAAAAGGGGTTTTTTTTTGGTTGGCTTGTACTTTTATCTTTTGGAGATGTGTCTACCAGTTTAAAGGCTAATAAACAGTGGCTTCAACTAAGGGATTCTTTCCAAAGAAATTGATGTTGGCATGATTGGGTCTTTGGTTGGAAACATTGTTGTTAATTGTTCTGTTATTTTGATTGTTATTGTTTCTGGAAGCTAAAGGAGACAAGAGAATATTGTTGCAATCTCTGGAGAAATGTTTAGTTAATTCACAGTGATAACACACAGGTAGGCTATGATTTTGTTGTCTTTGATAAGAGGGCTGCTGGGTTTGATTAAAATGGGACTCAAATTTGGGTTTTTGGGGTTGTTGATTTTCTCTAACTGCTTGGACTAAGGGTTCTAGTAACTGGACAAGATTAGCTGTGAGTCTATTTATTAATTGTTTATTTGAGTCTTGAGTTTAGACAGCAAAAGAGGTAGCAGCCATTTGGAAAGTAGAAGCCATAACAGAAGCAGGAACAAAAACTGGAAGTGTGGATCCTAGATGCATTTTTTGATTGTCTTCTATTCTCTGAGCAAGTTCAATAGCCATATCCATTGTGGGATTATCTTTTAAAGCCAGAAAGGGCCAAAGAGCATATGACAGATTTGTTCTCAATTTTTTTGTAAAGGAATGAATCTTTTGTTCTTCTGTCCAGTTTTTTCCAAAGTTTACTCTTTTAATTAACTTTCTGATGGCTTTGGCATATTTAATTACCACTTCACTAGTGTTACAGATAATTATTTGGGGTCTCAAATCAAATAACAAATCCGTAACTTAATGCTTGATTAGTTTATTGGTGTTGGTATCTAAAGGTTTTGTTGATTTAAATGTTTTGTTGTGAAGTTCTTTGTATAATAGACAAAGATTCAATTGTTGTCTTCTCAGTAGTCTTCCAGAATTGCAATTTCATCAAATTTTTTTCTCAGCATAGTGGCCAGTAATCTGGCAGAGATGCCCTTCTGGTAAGCTATCCTTAACTTCTTAATTCTTTATACTCTTCCTTTGAAGTCTTTTACCAGACTATCCTTGATGTCAATAATTCAGCACTTAATCTTTAATCAATTAGTAAACACAACAAAATCAAATAAAATACAGAAAAAAAAATAAAAGAGATAAAAAAAAAATGAAAAAAATAAGTCAAGGTAATTGCAAGTTAGTATCTCATTAATAGCTGTAATCAAGAGCTATTGTTCCAGTGTGGTTAAGTATTAATTACTATCAATATAAAATGTTGATAATAGAGAATAAATTTAAGATAGTAAAGAATTATTTATTTAATATTTGTGAATGGAAAGATTGCTTAGATCAAGTCTAAACTGAGAGATCTGTCTTTTTTTCTTTTAATACTACTGCTATATATACATAATTAATGTTCTATGAGATTGCTTACATTCCTGAGCAATGTGTTATGATTTTTTGAACAATGTTCATATTGCTGAGCAATGTGCCCTAATTTTCTAATATTGCTCTACATTGCTCCATATTGCTGAGCAATATGCCATGATTTCTGATATTGCTCCATATTGCTAAACAATGTGTTCACATGCTAACCACTACTCCCTTATTGATCTACTATTTTCTATATCTGTTTTCTTTTATAAATAACATTATCTCCTCTTTTTTAATATTAAGCTCTGTTAAAATCTTTATTTTGAATTATGTTGAATACTTCTTTTTCAAGTAATGTCTGTTTCACTCTATTCTTTATTTCTTCAATCTGTAAGTTGTTTATTCTTCTTTATTGGTTAATAGTTATTGTTTCCATATCAGAGTGTAACAATATTTCTGGGTAGTTTTAAAATATAGTGTATAATCAATAAATGGTCCTAATGTGTAATGTTAAGTTTGTTTTCTTTCCAATAATGTCTTCAATGTTTCAGATTATCTCTTGGTTGAAGATTCTCTTGGATTTGTTGAGATATAACTTCTGAATATCTACTTTTTGCCCCAGTTAATAGTAGCAGTATGGTATTGGGAATTGGTCTATCCATCTGTTCCAATTTTCTTTTGCCAGTTCTTCTGTTGAAACCATGATGGTTATCTTTCCAAAAGTGTTCTTTACTTTCTCTACTATTTTATTTAACCAGTTTGTTGATTGTTTCCATGGTCACTGGTATAGTGTACTTTTTTTTTTGTTTGGTATTTTAATAACAGATTGTTTGATTGTTGATAATAATTTCCATGTTTACTTGCTGTTGACTTAAAGCTTGAAACAATTGTTAAGCTAAAGTGTAGATATGATCTGGTATTTCCATTTTTCTTTGTTGCTTTTGTTGTATATACTGTGTTTTTATATAATCTTTTGGTTGTTCAATTTGATATGTTTGGTTCAATGATTATGATTGGTTTCAGATCTCATAAAATCTCATCTGGTTGGACTAATATTCTCTGTACTCTTAATTGTGAAATATTATTGGTAAATAGTAACACTATATAGTAATATGATTTTAGTCAATTACTATATACTGCTTTGGCTAAAATTTTGTTGTTCCATCTTAATTTATAAGCTCTATTTCTTAGAATTTCTTTTATGTAAAATGGTCCATCCCATTTGGAGTCAAATTTTCTACTCTATTGTTTTTTTGCTTTGGTACAATGTAGAAGTACTTTGTCTTCAATTTTGAATTTGACTGGTTTATCTGATAGTTGGTTATTATGTCTTTTCTTTTATTTCTCTTGTAACTTTTGGATGTTATCAGCTGCTTTTTGCCATTTGCTTTTTAGTGTTTTCATTAAGTTATATGTTTTTTTCAACAATGTTCTTTAAAGATTCTCTTCTGTTATTGGTTCTGTTGAATATGTTTTGATTTCTATTTCAACTAATAATATTGCTTTTCTACTATATACTAATTCAAATAATATTGCTTATGTTGTGTTTTGCTTTATTGTTCTGTAAGCAAATAATACTGATGGTATGAACAAATCTCATTTGTCCTGGTTTTTTTGGCTAATCTTGGCTATTGCTTCACACAGTGTTTTGTTGAATCTTTCAACTAACCTATTTGTTTGTGGATGATATGGTGATGATAATGGTCTTTTTATCCCAAATTTTTGACTTAATTCTGCTAGTGTTCTATTTACAAAGTAAGTTTCTTGATCTGATAGTAGTTTTTTTGGACATCCATATTGACAGATCAAATTTTGATGGACGAATTTGGCAATGAATTCTGCATCTGCTCTTTGAATGGTTTTTGCTTCTGGCCATTTTGTGAGATAACTTATGACTATTGTAATATATTTGTTGCCTCTACTAGTAATTATTAATGGTCTAACTAAGTCAATTCCAATACGATTGAATGGTTGTCTCACTTTGATTGGTCTTAATGGTTTACTGGATTTTGTTCCATCTCTTCTTTGATAAGCATCACAATTTTGAACATATTAGATGATGTCTGGATACATTGATAACCAATAGTATCTTTTTCTGATTCTTTCCATGGTTGCTTTTTTGTGAAAATGTCTTGCTGTTGAATCTGCGTATATGTTAAATAATATTGTCTCTTTCTTTGGTTCTGTAATTACTCTGGTTGGTTGATCTGGATTTCTTTTGTTTTTCTGATAAAGTATATTTTGATGGTTGATAAAATATTTTGATTGTTGTTTTATGTCATTTTGTTCTTTTTGAGATAATTTCTTCTTGAACAATTAAGTATTTATATAATGTTGAAGTTGTTGGTATTTTTGTATATTCATCTTTTGTTATATTTTTGGGTTTGAAATGTTTTTAGATTTGTCTCATTTGTAACAGACCATTGGCATTTCCATTTTTTTTTCTTTTTTTGTAATGTACTGTATAATTAAATAATGAAAGTTCTATTTTCTATCTGGCATGGCAATTGTCTCCAAATTTTTGCTTCTGGATTGAAGTCAATCTTTTATGATCAGTATATACATCAAACTTTTGACTTAAGTATTCTTTCTATTTAATGACAGCTCAATAGATAGCTAAGTGTTCTAGTGCTAAAGTTCTATAGTTCTTTTCAGCTGGACTTAAGCTTCTACTGGCATAAGCTACTGGGTGTTCTCATCTATCTGGTTTTTTTTGAAATAGTACCACTCCCAAAGCTTGATTTGATGCATCTGTTGTAATTATAAATGTCTTGCTATGATCTGAATAAATCAATACTGGAGCTTGAATAAGTTTTCTTTTCAGCATATCAAAAGCTTCTTGCTGAGTTTCAGTCTATTTGTATTTGGTGTTCTTTGTTTGGAGTTGGTGTAGTGGTTGAGCTATTTTGGAAAAGTCTTTAATAAAGTGGTGGTAGTATCTAGCAAATTCCAAGAATGCTCTTAATTCCATGAGATTATTTGATGTTGCAAAGTTTTTAACAATCTTAATCTTATCTGAATCCATTTTGATACCATCTTTGCTCACAACATGTTCCAAAAACTTGAGTTCTGTTTTGCCAAAGAAACATTTGTTGGCATTTAACTTCGATCCTGCTTGTCTGAATCTTTCAAATACTTATTAGAAATGATGCAGATAATCATCAAATGTTTTTGAAAACACATTGGTGTTATCCAAGTATATGACTACTAATTTCCATAGTAGTCTAGTATAAACAATTTCCATGAGTTATTGAAATGTGGCAGAAGCATTCATCAAGCCAAATGGTATAACCTCAAATTTGAAATTTTTTTTTCGAATCATAAATGCTATTTTCTTTTTATCCTCTAGCTTTATGGCTACTTGCCAGTAACTACTATCCAAGTCTAAAGTTAAAAACCATTTTTTTTCTTCAAAAGCATCAAACAGTTCTTGGATCTTTGAAGTTGGATATCTTTTTTTGTTACTCCATTCAGTTTCCAGTAATCTACACAAAAGCAGATTTTCTTATTTTTCTTACAGACTAGTACTACTGGTAATAACTATGGGCTCATTAATGGCTGAATTAGCCCATTGTTAAGCATTTGATTGATTTCTTGATGAATGATTTCATGGCTGGCTGGTGGTACTCTGTATGCTTTTTGTTTGATTGACATTGCATCTTCAGTCTTAATCTAATGCTGGATGATATCAGTATGGCCAAAATTGTTTTTGCTGGCAAAGATGTTGTTAAAGTTGTTAAGTAACATTTTGAGCTGCATATGTTGAAGTGGGTCTAAGTTTTCCAAATTCATCTGTTTCAATTGTTTTGGTTGGAGCAGATAACATTCTTCTTATTCATATATTGTTTGTAATGTGATATCTATATATTCACAAAGTTGTGAAGAGTCTGAAATAGTGCTTGGTGATTGGTTTTTGACTTCAGTGCTTAAATATCTAATAGTGGTTATTTTTGGTATTTCAATGGTGTTTTCCATGTTGTTGTAAATGGGAATTTTGATGTGCCTGTGGTTTTTGGCTGGTATGTATAGATTGACTAATCTAATTTTTCTTAATTCACAAAGTATTGCTTCTGCCTCAAAAATCTGTACCTGATCCTTTATTTTTCTTTCTATAGTTACCATGTACTAGTCATATGGTGAAATGGAAATTGATTGATGAGTGAAGATAATTTTTCCTTTGTCAACAATTTTTTCCTCTGCCATATTAACTGGTACATCTATTTTATCTGTTGATCCGAATTCCTATATCTTTCTAGCTGTAATTCTTAATTTTTCCCTGTTTTCTATTAATACTAATTAAGCTATTTTAACCAGAGACAGGAATATTGCTTGTGCTATTTTTTTGTTTGGCTCTATAATATAGGTCTTTTCTGAATCATTTTGTAGCATAGCAATAATATTTCTTATATATTTTGCATCAATTATTCCTCCTCTGATATTGATTCTCTTTTTTGCTAAGCTATTCCTAGATGCTAATTAAACCATTGTGATTGCTAGAATTTCCAGTACTACTTTGAGATCAATGCAAGTACATAAGTATGATTCCAATTTGATGACATCTTTTTCTGGATATCTCAGATCAAACCCTATATTAGTATTATGTGTATATTCGGACATAATACTTTTATCATTATTGCTAAATCATCTCAGTTTCTGCTCCTTGGTAAAATCAGAAAGTGCAATATATTGTTTAGGGTTTAAATTTGAATCTGAATTATCATTGCTGTTGTTGTCAATTTGCATAGAGCTGGAACCATTGTTTTCATTGTCATTGTTGTTGAAGTTTGAATCAGAATTGAACAGTAATCCCAATTCCAATACACAGCTGTTAATTGGTTTGTTTTCCTCTGGAATCATGTAGATCATGTGTGTTGGTAGATTGTAAATGAGGTCACACTTATTGCAATACTGGAAGTTATATGGAATCAAACAGTGGTCACATAATTGGGTATTTATTTCTTCTAAGTGCTGTTTCTGCTCTTCTCTTATTGGTGCTAAGTTTTGGTAATGCTTGTAAAATTTCTCTGGGTCTGTCTTAATATCTAAGAATATGTTTGGATTGGGAATAAGAACAATGTCAACTGGTTCTGAAGAGTTGTTTTTTATTTTCAAAATCTCACTGGGTAAAGTGCTTTCTATTTTGGCATTGGCTATTTGCCAGATTTTGTCTTTGTTATGAGGGTAACTGTTCAAGCAAGAGATTGCTTGGTGTCAGATGGCAATAATAAGTGTTCTACAACTGACCCAATTGCTTATAAGAATCATGTACTGGCACAAAGTGTCATATGTTTCTCTTTATTTAGGAATGTTATTCCACATGCCTTTGTCCAATAATTGTTTACCATAAGCAAGACATGGTTCATTGTCCCACTTGTTTTGTCTTTTAGGGTACTCATAGTGTTTGTGATGGCATAGTTTGCAATAGTAATGAGTTTGCATCCAGTAATCTTCATCTGGTATGATCCAAGCTCCCATAGAAAACAGTTTCTTCTTGCAGTCTTTGTATCTAAGGGGAATATAAGACAGTTTTGGCCTGGTATCTGTAGAGTATAAATTTTCCCAATTGCTAGTTTCTGTGGTGTCATTGGTTTCTTCAGATCTGTCTTCTTCCCTTTCTTTCTCTTTTTCTTTGTTTTTTTTTTCCCAGTCTAGAATCAATAGTAGCTCATTATGGTCATTGTTGGCTCACAAAATTTGATATGCCTCCCAGGTAGGTTTTTTTTCTTCATTGTCGAACTCAATAAGGGGTGCTGATGGCATGGTAATAGGCTTGAAGTGGCCACATGTGGCTGGTACATGTGTGTGTTAATCATTTTGGCTAAGTTGGAGCTCCTATGTGTTCCAGTCAAGTATTGCATTGGTCTTGAACAACCAATTATTGCCAATGAGTGTCTGGTACTGTGTTGCTTCTATCACAAGAACTTTAATAAGTACTATAATGCTGTTGATTTTAATGGGTAAGTTGTCAATTTTGCCAATTGGAGTTTTGGTTGCTCTATTTGCTGTTATAATTCTGGTGCTGGCAGTACAATCAACTTGGTGACCTAATTGGTTTATGATTTGTCATGTGATGATGCTGCCTGCTAACCCACTATCTAATATGAGTTTGATGAAGTGGTTATCAACTTTAGCATCAGTGTACATGGTGGTAATTGGTTTTTCTTTGAGAGTGACTTCACTAAACAAGGGCATAGATAACAGTTCTTTGATTTTTGAATGAGAAAATTGCTGCTAATGATTCATTGTTGGTGATGGTAGCTGGAGGTATATTGCTGGTGAGCAGTTGTGTTTGATTGAACTCCTAATGTTTGGTTGAAGTGTCTTCTGGTTTTACTAAGAGACTTAAATAGTGTTGAAAATTTGGGTTTTGGTTGTATTCTGTGTCTGAATTTTGCTGACAAGATTCTGATTGTTGAGTTGATAAACTGGGAATCAGTTGGTGGACTACTATTACCAATCTCCAGTTTTGTTGTGTCATTCTCAGCCTTTGGGCTTCGTTTTGAGGTAAGTTTTGTGGTGGTGTTTGAATTTGTTAAGGCTAATATATTACTTATAGCTGTGGTTGATATATTACAGATGTTGTAGTCTGATATATTGGCAGTTGATAGATTGGTTGCTGCATTATTGATAGGTAATTCTAATGATATAATTCCAGGTTTGATTGATAATTTGGAGTTGGAAACCAGTGATCAGGATTTCAATATTGATTTCCCAATTGTTGATTACTTATCTTTTTTCAACAGTCAAATTGTAGATGTTCTTATTTACTACAATAGTGGCAAACACACATTTTTTGTTGTCACTGCTGATTGGTCAATGATGATAGATGTGTTTGATTTTGGAAATGATTAGAGTTTTCTTGATTATTGCATTATTGAGGGGTTTGATAAATTGCCTAATTGTTGTTAGCTAAGTATCTCTCTAATTTCTGATTGATTGATTCACTGAATTGCTTTAATTTGGAATCCAAGTCAGATGATCTGTTTATTACTAGATTTACAGCTTGGGCATGGTTAGCTTTGAGTTTAGCTGCTTCAAAATCTCTGGCATTTGTAATGGTGGCTTAGAGGTCTGCTGGATGCAATGAACATATGCATTGAAGGATGCTACTGTGCAGGCCTCTAATGAATTGATTTAAGATTTGTGACACTGTAAAATAATCAGCTTGGATTGCTTGAATTTGGTGCAGATTCTTATAGAAGTGTCTTAGGTATGTAGTGACTGCTTCATTTTCTCCTTCTTTGATAGTGGTGAAGGTATTTACTAGACAATTAATATTATTATTATTGCTGAAATACTGTAAAAATACAAGCTTGAATGTATTGAAATCCTAAGATTTGTTGGCCAAGCTTTGATACCATAAGTCAGTAATATCTTAGAGAAAGTATGGAATGATTTGGAGAACTTTTGCATCATTCTATCTATTGGCTGTAATAACTTTCTCTATATCATTGAGCTTTATTTGGGTGTTGTTGTTATTAGTAGAATTTTAGTTATTAATTAGCATAAAATTACTCTTATAATTTCTATTATTAATTAGCATATATTATTATTATTTCAAATAGCATTTATTATTTAATCAAATTATCAAATATCATTATTTAATCAATAATCCGATTTGTATCATAGAAATTAAGATGACAATACCCTAAACCATTTAACATAGTCAAAATTTGCCGAAATTAATAAAAATTGGCCGAAATAATCAATAGTTTAGTGAAATAACTTGTAAATTCACCAAAATATATCTTTAGTTTATCCAAATTATAACAAAGAGAAAAGTGCAAGTTCAAAGCCTAGTACTACAGCAAGTTGTATAAAAGAAAAGCTTCTCTCTTCAAGAAAATGTATCTTCTCATAGTATCTTATTATAGTATCCTACTTTAAATATCTTAAATGAAACAAATCACCTTTACATATTTTAAATAAAAATTAAATATTCGAAACCCAAATTCTTTGATTATTGCACTTGAAATTTTTTCAACACAACTACCAATTTCAGTAATCTGTTAGTGACTCTAGGCCTGGATAGAAAACGTTTCCTTTGATAAAATCCTATTTCTTTTACATTTTTTTTATTTTTTTTTATTTTCTTATTACAATTATTAGAGTAGCCTATAGACAAGATTCTTATAGAAGAGTTAACTTTCACAGCAAAGTAACTACACATTTTAAGTGAGTTTTCAGACAAACAATTCCTGGGAAAGAGTTGATGTTTACTACAATATAACTACACAAAGTAACTGGCACAAAATTAGGAATTCCACTTATAAGCCCAGCAGTTCAAATTATAAGAGATAATTTAAAGATAAATTCAGTTATTGGAGGTTCAATTGCTTTCAGAAAACGTGAAATTAACAACAGACAAACAGTAACAACATTCAAGAAAAGAGACCAAAAATCTCCAATAACATTTGGTGCTTTCTCACAGAAATAACACAGCAACAACAAATTCAAAGTGGTGACCATATCAGATACAACAATTCTAGAGTATTATCAGTCAATTTACACCCACTGCAAGCAAAGATTCAACATCCCAGATGGAATTGAAGTTGTCAAGAAATCAATATACCAATACATTGAAAACCACATCAACAATTATCTTTTGGGAAACCACAATATTTCAGAAGTTAGAAGCAATCTCTACAATAATTTAGTGCACTATTCACAATTAGAAACAGAAGACCTGAACAGTAAAACTTTTGCCACCTACTTCCAAGAACTTAACTATAGCATTATTCAGTATTGTAAAAAAAAATATCCAGTACAGTCTAGATACTCTATTAATCTTGAATTAAACACAAAAACAAGCAACAGAGGCAAACAAAAAATAAAGCAATATTCAAGCACTACCTCAAAGACACCAAAAATAACTGCCAAATACTTGCAAACTCCAGAACAAGAAACTAACACCAGACTTCCACTCTCAATCACACTCTTTCCAATTTTATTTGTTCGACTACAAATATCAAATTCACCACTTAATCATTTCTCCAGACCAGAAGATTTTCAGTCACCTAGAAATTCTATTCAACAGCAGGAACCCATATCAACAAGCACCATATTATTGATTACTTATAGGAAAACAAAAGTAATCATTCAGAAAACTTGGAAAGTGAAAAAACTGAATTAGAACAAGAAAAAACCATAGAAAATGAAAAAAAATGACAACTGTTTATATTGTAAAGATTTCTGGTAAAAACAATGATACTAGTTCTCAAGAATAGCTTAATAAAGTCCAGAAAGCAGAAGATGCAAATGGTTGAAATGCAGCAAGAATGCTCAAAGCAATCTCATACTTTCTCCAAGAAACTGCAGAAGAATGGTTTGAAAACTTAGAAGAACTATTTGGAAACTGGCAAGCATTTAAAAATGCTTTCTTATAACAATTCATTGACAATAACACCTCTATTACTCTTTATAATTGCTTTCGCAATATCAAACAAAAAACATCTGAAACTGTTATAACCTATCTTGAAAGATTTAACAAACTTCTTCAACAAATTTAACAATTAGAAACCAATAAATACTATTCTGATGCCCAAATTTTGGATTAGTTCATAGCAGGATTAAAAGACAAACTCATTAAGAAAGTTTGTCTACATGCTTTAGAAGACTTAGCAACTGCCATTAGACATGCAAAGAACTATGAAATAACAATGGAAGAAGCAAACCACACCAAACTTGTCAACTTAGCTATTAGAAAAACCAGCTTAGCAGCTGAAGAAAAAATAGACCAACTCACAAAAAAAGGTTGAAAACTATTTCACAAACCAACAACAACAGCAGCAACAATCACAAAAATACCAACTCTCACAATGATGCAACCAAAACAATTTTGGGATCACCATCCAATAACCAACTTCAAAATTGTCATTATTGTGAAATCTTAAGACACTGAAAACAAGATTGCAGGAAATTGCAAAAAGACTAACAAAACAAGAGTAATCAACATTACTCTTCACCACAACAATCTTATTACCAATCCCCACTACCAACTTATTACTCACTAAGACCACAAAATTAAAACAATTACTATTAACCAGCTCCACAACTAATGCAGCAACAATATTAGCAACCTTTACCAATTCAGCAATATCAAACACCATCCATTCAACAATATTAAGTACTAGCCAGAAAATTGGTTCTACAAAACCAATTCACATCACAAAACCGTTTTTTAATAAACCACAACAGATTTAACTCCAATAATCAACTGGTTTTTCCAAATTCTGATCAGCAAAGACCCAATTATTATTACACTTAATCCAGTTATCTTACAATGCCTGAAGAATCGAATTTTCAACAACCTACACTTTCTGAAGGTAAAGTTGTAGCACTAAGATCAAACCCTTTCAACAATACTATTTTACCAGTCCAAATTGCCCAAAATACCAACCTTTCAGATATATTCCCATTCGAATTTGAAGCAAATAAATCATTATTCTTACTTAGCAATATAGCAGTCAATGAGCAAAAAGCTATTACTGCCATGTACACTGAAGCTACAGTAAAAGGAAAGCCTATCTAATTAATTCTAAACAGTGAATCTGCTGGAAGTATTATTACTTACCAATTAATGCAACAACTCAATCGAAATATTGACAGACAAGTCCAAACAGTAATTATTACAGCAGATGATATGAAAAAAACACCAGTAGGAGAAATTGACAATTTTCCATTTACTATTGATGAAATTACTATTTCAGTCAAAGTTTTAGTCATGGATACACTTCAATACCAAGCTTTTATTAGAAATGATTGGTTCTCAAGGCCAATACAAAGTTAGATTGGGAAACTCAGGAACTCAAAATCTCATATCAAGAATAATACATCATAGTATTTGCTACTTGTGGCACTTTTAACAAATGATCAGAAAAAGTCCCAGTGTTTGAATTTGAGGAGAAGAAGGAAATGCCACTTACTGAAACTTATATGGCACTTGGATCAACATCCAATCAGGCTGAAAAAACAGAACAAGAGATTTTTGAAGAATCAAGAGAATGGAAAAAAGTTAGGTATTCTACACCAGAACCATGAAAAGAACTATCATACATTTCACTAAGATGCAAAGATTGCAAAAAGAAGCTTTCATCAATAGGAGCATGTATTTTTCTAGAAGAGGTATATGAAACTCATACTTACTACTTTTGCAAAGCATGCTATAGAGAACGATTTGGATATCCCAAAAGAAGTGAAAAATGGGACAACACTCCTTGCCTTATATGTAGAGATACGCTACCAAAAGAATGCAACTAGATTAATATTGCAATAAGAGAAGAAGTATGTGATTAAATCTGTTAATATGCTTTATCAATTTCAGAAAAAGTCAGAAGAGAAACACTATTTGATGTAGCATACAACAGTGCTTTCAATAAACTTTACCACTACCTTCATGATGTTGAAATAATTTTTGACTTAGCAATGGCATTAATTAATAGAGCCGCTCAAGAAAATGTCTACCAAATGAAAAAAGCTGAATACATTGAGTATACCATAGAATTAGCTGGATTTGATTATGAAGATAAAGTAGAAACCTACCACCAAATTACAAGTTATACATATCCAACCAAAAAAGCTCAAATTCAATAATTAGAGCAAATAAACATTTAATTATGTGAAGAATGTGTTATGTCTTGTAATAACCAATGGTGTTTAGAATGCTATGCTCTTAGCATTTCCCTGCCAGATGAGAATAATGAAAATGAAATCGAATTTGGAGTATCTGAACGGGTAGAAGAACTACCAACCATTCCCATTTATCTTCTTGAAAATCAATCACCCCTACAACTTAAATATTTTGACAATCATGGTCAAGGAATTAGACCAAAAAAAGCACACAAGATTGATATTAAATATGATCTAAAATACCCAAGAAAAGATACTTTGGTTCTCTAACCAAAGTTCTTGACAAAAATCAATCTCAAAAACACTCTTCAAATTCCACCTGGAGCAATGATTCAAATTGCATCCAAATCATTATTGGCAAGCAAAGGAATCAATGTTAGAGAAGTCATAGATGCAGAATATACTGGAGACATTACCATCATGTTGTAGAATAAAACAGACAAACTATTCAGAATTGAACATGCTGAAAAAATTGCCCAAGCAATTTACCTATCTTTAATCAATATTTTGGGTTTACAATCAATAAGAAACAGAGAACAATTAGGAAAAAGTGAAAAAGAAACTCAAGATTTTGGTTCAATTGAACGATTTACAATGCCAGTAAACATAGCTCTTAATGCACAGAATGAATTCTACCAGATTCTTCAACTTCCCCAACCAATTACCATTTCATCTTTTGGAGAACATTATGAAATTTACACTTGTTTAAAACCCACCACTATCTAACAAATCTTTGAGTCTAATGAACAAATTTGTTTAAAGCATGAAATCTCAATCCCAAACATTTATATTCTCAAAGGAATGAAAAAATTTTGAGTTACATTTTACAACCCCAATAATTACCCTATTGTCTTATTGAACAAATTAGAAATTGGAATTATATACAGTAATATCTTCCAAGATAAAAACCCTTAAATTGTCTCTAATTTCATCGAAATTATAAGACATACACTATTTCCAAATCCAAATATCATCTCTACTACTGAAAACTACCACCTTTTGGAAGAAAAACTCTCTCAAATCAACATGAGTTCCTTAGAACCCTAACAACAAAGACAATTAAAATAGCTAATAGCTGAATTTGCAGACATATTTGCAAAAGACAACAATGACCTTGGAAAAACTGATATTGTTCAACACCAGATCCACACAGGAGATGCTCTACTAAAATAACAATAAACTTATCAAGTACTGTCTGCCAGCCACCAATTTATCAGAGAAAAGATCCAAAAAATGCTCAATAATAGATTGATTTAATCATTAAAAAGTCTATGGGCCTTACCAATAGTTCTTATTAAAAAGAAAAATAGAAAAATCAAATTCTGCATAGATTATTATTAGCTCAACAGCATCACAATTAGAGATGCCTACCCTCTTCCAAGAATTGATAACATGTTAGATGCTTTAGAAAAAGCCAAGTTCTTTTCAACTTTAGATTTGGAAAGTAGATACTAGCAAGTCGAAATGGATCCAAAAAATCGACCCAAAACAGCATTTATCACTCAAAGAAGAAACTATAAGTTCAATGTTATGCCTTTTGAACTCTGCAATATACTAGCAACATTCCAATGATTCATGAATGTTGTATATGAAGAACTCTTATGGCAATCAGTAATTGTCTATCTTGATAATACTAATGTGTATTCACCAAGCTTTGAAGCTCATCTTATTTATCTATGAGAAGTTTTTCAATAATTATGGAAAGCAGAATTAAAGTTAAACATTGAAAAATGTCATTTTGGAAAAACAAGTTTAATCTTTTTTAGACATATTGTTAGCAAAGATGGAGTCAAACCAAATCTTAGAACAATCAGTACTATTAAAAACTTTTAAATACCCAAAAATACCACAGAACTACAAGGATTTATAGGATTAGTTTCTTACTATCAAAAATTCATAAAAAAATTTTCAGAAATTGCCAAACCACTCAATTATCTTACCAACAAAAACATGCCATATCAATAGACTAAAAAACAACAAAAAGCTTTTGAAATTCTCAAAACAAAATTGACAACAGTCTCAGTTCTTGCTTACTCAGACTTTAACAAATAGTTCCAACTAGTCACTGATGCCTTACATATAGCATTTGGTGCCATTTTGTTACAATTGGATGAAAATAGCCAAGAACAAATTATTGACTATGTCAATAGAACACTTAAACCAACAAAACTCAAATATGGCTCAACTAAATTAGAAGCTGCTGCAGTTATTTGGGCTATTAAACATTTTCAACAATACCTAAAGAATGAAAAAAAATTTGACATCATAACTGACAATATTGGCCTCAAATGGCTCAATAAAAAGAAAACTGAACAAAGTGCCAAACAGTCTTAATGAAATGATTTTCTAGCAGACTACAAATATATTGTACATCACAAATCAGGAAAACTACACACCAATATTAATAACCTCTCAAAAATGAGACAAGATTAACACCACTAACAATTTCACTA